>JAIVFH010000335.1:0-26938 GCA_025765595.1 Obelidium mucronatum
ATTCTATATGCGCATGGTCCTGAAGGGCAGCCGTCCTTCTATTCAAGTGATCCTATGCTTGATCCTGTCTTGCTCTCTGTTATTAATCATGCCCCAAGAGACTTCTGGGCACCAGTCGATCCATCAATGATTCGTGATCCCACGGGTGGAGGCGTCAAAGATGAAGAGTGGGAAAAGATGAGGGTTTTTTTACATTTGTCAAAGATGTTGAAGGGGTCCAGGATGCCAACCAACAAAAAACAACTGTCCTCGACATTGAGAAATCCTCTCAACTACCACCACTACCGCCAAATACCAATTTACCACCAATTCAGAGCTTTGATGGATGTGTGATTTGCTTCTGCGAGTTTGAAACTGGCGATGTTGTCCGAGAACTTCAATGTAGACATGCATTCCATGATGAATGCATCTCAAAGTGGATGAAGGGGAGAAAAGAAGGAGGCCAAGGAAAGCGAACTTGTCCTCTTTGTGTATCAGAAGTCCACGTTTAAGCAATAAACAGTAGATAATACCATATAAATAACTTTAATTCACGTCATCCGAAAGAAAGAAAAGAATAAAGAAAAAACTACTTGATAAGCTTCAAAAGAGTAATGGGGGGATTCCGATCAAACTCTTCAATGCCAGTGGTGGGCATCTCTATCCATTCCCAATGTGAAAATCCAGCCTTCTTGAAAGCGCGTTCATAGGCAGCTGGCGAAAGCCAATAATTTGTCACTCTACAAAGCTCCGTATATTGATGCCGTTCAGATTCGACAGAATTTGGAATGTGGGGTTCATATTCAGTATGTTCTTGATGGCACTGCTGGTTGTTGTCTTGTTGTTGCATGAATTTCACAATCACTTCATCTCCATCTCTTCTGATTTTGTTGGATTCCTGGATTTGATAACTTGCGGTTAGAAAAACGAAGACAATGAAACCAACAACAAACTTTAACAATTCCAAGGGATGCGGTATCATCGCTATACATGGCGGACGAGTCGAAAATGTTGTCCGTGACGGTGACAAATAAACCTCCGGGTTTCAGGTTCTTGTAAATAGACTCAAGCATTTGAACGAGTTCTTCTTCAGTCGAAGCCAAACAGAAAAGGTATGCAGCAAAAGAAATATCATAAAAGGGTGCATGTTCCTCATTTTGCTGCGAGTGGAGTACAGGAAGATCTAGCGAATCGTGGCTGATGTACTCAATATTGCAGTTTGGAGACTGTGGGACAAGTGTGAATTAATTTGTGACTGAGGAACCAATCGTGCTTAAATACCAATTTTTTCGACTCTTGAATTAAGGCAAAAGACATATCACAAGCAGTCAGGGTTTGCGGGTTTAACGACCCACTGACGAGCCTGGAATAAAATCCGTCTCCACACCCAAGTTCGAGGACGTGAGAGACACCTGGGACAACATGAGGACGAAGAAGAGACATCAGAGCAGAAATTTCGAATTGCTTGTAAGGAAGGTGTTTAGTTTCGTGGAAACTGTTGGCCATTTTGGTGAGATGCGTGCTGGTGGTCCAGCTGTTTGAAATATTTGAAATCATAATGAGTATTATGTGGAAGAGAAACGGGGATCTTGTCCTCTTTTTATATTCCTGTGATTTGGGTTTAGTCATTCTTACTTAAGCTTGGTTTTTGTTGATTCGATTGATAAGCATCTATCCGAGTCACATGGACCCATCAGAGATAGTTTATTTGATGAGAGAGCCATGTCAGGAATTGTTAATAAATATTTTCACTTGCGTGTTAGCTGTAGGGAATCAGAATTAGTTATAGAAAAGGAGGAAAGGACGACTTTTACATTCAAAAACTCCTCCCGTGTACGGTGACTTTGCCGAAAAACTCCCAACATGCAGCTGGTGACAGTCGATGATCCTGGCTTCTCAACCCCGCGCATTACCATGCACATATGCTCACACTCGATTGTCACTGCCACACCCTGTGGTTGCAACACTTCTTGGATCGCAACCGCAATCTGTTTGGTTAAGCGTTCCTGAACTTGGAGTCTCCGAGCAAACATTTCGGCAATCCGGGCAAGTTTGCTGAGCCCCAAAACACGCCCATTCGGGATGTAGCCGATAGAAACCTGGACCAGAACAGCAAGTGACTTAGAGAAGCATGCAAAACAAACAAGAAATGAATTTGCTGATAAAGCGTACCTTTCCAGCAAACGGTACCAAGTGATGTTCGCAGAGTGAAAAGATGTCAATATTCTTCACGATGACCATCTCATCGGTATCTTCCTCAAATACAGCACCGTTCAGCAGGTCTTTGAGACTTTGTTCGTAACCCTACAAATAAGCTCAGATGAGTGAACCTGAAACTCCGAGACAGCCGTTCAAGTTTCCATCCCCAACCTTTGTGAAAAACATCAGAGCCTTAGCGTATCGCATGGGGGTCTTCACGATACCCTCCCGTTCCGTATCTTCACCTAGGCAGTCGATGATTGTCTCTACGGCAGCTGCGATCTTTTCCATACGTTTCTGCTGCTGTTCGGCAGTTTCCTGGCGCCTCTGAACAGTTCCCTTTGACGGAAAAGACAATCCCAAATCGTCAATTTCAACAGGAAAAGACTCTCCGGTTGCTGAATTTGTGCCAATCAATGGCGAATTAGAAGCGCCTTGTGTTGTTTCGACAGCGTCAGACATTATTTTGTTTCTTTTTTTCTGATTACAAACAGGTGTGATCGTTGCAATGAAGCCATCGCATTTCATATCGCTTCGGCTCAACTCGGAACACTTTCAAGAATTTGCAAAACACGTTGAAGCAAAACACGAAACACTCAGCAGACACCTTGTGGGTCCTGCTTCCCACCACGTTACGCTGCTGGTCCTGGCTCTCAACAAGTCCAACTACTCGGCTGCTCTGGACTGCATGGATGCATGCGCCAACTCAGTTATTCCAAAGTGGTTTCCAACGCCTGAACATAAACTCAGACTTGCGTTTTCTGGCATCGGCACCTTTGGGAATGGAAGAGTTGTGTTTGCAAAAGTTGCTTCTGATTTGGATTCGAGTTTGCCGTCTGGCCAGGATGCTTCCACATTGGCAACAACATCGATGGACTCGAATCAACTGATTGGTTTTGCAAAGGATGTGCAAGCGCTCTTTGCGGATTATGGATTGTTGGGAGATGCACGTTATGACTTTCGTCCCCACGTCACTCTGATGAAGCTTGGAGGCTCCAAATCAGTATCATCCTCATCGTCTGTGAATACTTCTGATGCAGCAAATAATTGGAATAAACAAAGGGGTCGAGGCAATGAAAAAAGGCTTCAGCAACCACGTATCCTGTCGTCAGAGGAAACCATCAGTCCCGAAGTGTATCTTCCATTTAGCCGATATAATTTTGGTTCCCATCTTGTTTCCTGTATGGAGTTGTCTGCGATGGGTCCGATGGCTGATGATGGTTATTATCGGTGTGTCAAACAAGTTGATATTCCATCAAAACTAGAGACCGGGCCTTCCCAGAAGATATCATGATAAATAAGTTGGAAGGATTAATTGGATTCAACACAACCGCGAATCAAAAGTCGAAGGGGAAGAATCGTTCAAAAGAGGCCAACAAATCAAGTACAATATGTCATATCGAGACTGAAGGGATTCTTAACATGAATATATCTGATGTCTAAGTATTTTGCTGATTTTTATGTTAGGGACTTAAAAGAGCAGTTTGTTTTCAAGAAATCATTGGCAGAAAAAAGTCCCGGACTTAAAAGTGCAGATGGTATCAACGAAACCAACGGTGCTTTTAAGTCCCAACCCCCAAACATCTCTCAACGTCTCCAGAAATGCGACAGTAAGCTCCAGCCATATAATCAAGAGCTATAACGAGTGATGTGACTGTCTCCACATCGCTGAGACTATTTTCTTTGCCTGTGAGACGCCGTCCAATCCGAGCCCTGACGGCCCCAACAAGCATCCCCTCGAAAACGGCAGCACCTTCCCAAAAGTAACTTATTCTCCAGTTAGAATCGTAGAGCTGTTCTCCTTCGGCCAACCTACATTGAATTAGAAGAAAATGTAAAAATAGCCCAAACATCCTCAAACATCCTCCCAGACGATGCCCAACAAGTAAATCGAGGGAAGAAGAGTCATCAGATGATGGAAACTCGACCAAAAAGAAAAGAATAGCTCCCAGACGGGGAATTGAACCCCGGTCTCGCCCGTGACAGGGGCGGATACTAGCCACTATACTATCTGGGATGAAAACTAATGTAGAAAATCTAGTCTATAATCCTAAGTGTCTTTTTGCGACTTTTTCTCGCCGTTTGTTATCATTTGTGAGATTTGGCACAACAAAATCACCATTTCCATCATCGTTGTACATGAGACCACGAAAGGCGGCAACCTGAAATCGCGTTACAGAACTCTTCTTCTTCTGTTAAGTATAGCATTGAGGGTGATTGAGGCCAACATAGTGCAAAAGTTACGCCATGAGCATTTTATTCAATTGCAGACAATCAATACTAACAGTTGGAACTTTCACAAAAAAAACCGGGTGGGCAGGAGCAGAGTGGTGGACTTTGTTTCGATGACACGCCGAGGAAGTAATACAGGAAAGAATCACGAGAGCTTGAGCAAAGGAGCCATTATTTTACAGACAACGTTTTTTTGTGTGCATTTTTGATAATGCAGTTAGTTGCCTTATGGACCAGGTGAGAAGAAGCCAAAGTGATTCATGTTGCTGTAATGACTAAGCCTTGGGGAATGCAAAAGACGAGGAGCTTTTGCTTTCTTGAACAGACAGTGAAGATGATTGTGAGACAATGAGCTGTCTTTATAAGTCCCAGAAAGTCCGCAGGCGGCGTACTGAAGAAGAAAAAAAAGTACGAATTCAGCACTTGAAAGAAAATTAATACTATTATTTCCATAAATGAAACGAATGATCATAGAATGAACAAGTTCCTTTCAAGTGGTCTTCGCCTTCAATGGCCGGTACCGCATAGCTCCAATCCGCGCCGTATGCGAGGCTTCCATGCGATTCCTCAGTATAAATCTCGATTGTTTCAGAGCTCGTAAAAGCATCCTTTTGGAAGTCAATCACATGGAATCCACTGTGCATAGATGCAGTCAACATTCGGGACGGATTGGTGGGATGCCATTTGATTCTCCAGACTCCTCCTCCGTCTGTATGATGATCGTGAATTGGTGACTTGAAATTTCGCGTGTCCCATATCAGGATATGTTCATCATAGCTTTGAATGGATAGAAAATCACTCAGGTAATGAGTTCAAACAGTTCCGACTTTTAAAAAACCTTCATTACCTTCCTGTTGCCAAAATATGCTCGCGATGAGGGTTTGATTGGATACTACAAACGCCCGCAGTGTGTCTGAGAAATGCAGAAGGTGTCAGTTTGGCTTGATACTCCTTTTTTTCTCACCGACCTACGACTTTTCATTTGTTCACTAGCTGAACCACTTCTTATATCCCAACACTTCAAGATGCAATCATCGCCGCCAGAATACACAACAGATTCTGGTTTCCACTGATCAAATGCAGCAATCCACGCTTCAAATCCATGGGCAATCCAAGTTTCCTTTTCAACGAGCGAAGATTCAGCAACCTCCAAGAGAGTCAGATGGCCATTGCTCTGGCTAACAATAATATTCTGCGACGAATTGGACAGTCGGTTCGACCAGTCTACTGAGAGACAGAGAATGTTTTCCAGATTGTTTGAATAAGTTGTCAATGGATTCAGCGCCGTTTTATCGTGATTATCAAGCGTGTATAGAGAGACGTTCCCCTTTGCATCCGCAATGCAAACAGTGGCCAAGCCGCCAATCTTCTGATGCGACCACTTTGCATCGAGAACCGCAGCGCAATCAAAGCGAAGCACTTCAGTCTTTGAGTCGGCATCGTAGAGGAGAACCCTGCCCTCTCGTACAGTTCCCCCGTCTTGACTCTCGCCCACAACCTGGTATGTTCCCACCAAGACTAGATTACTGCTGTCGGCAAAGGGGCTGAATTCGCAGACATCGCAGCACAAAAGAGTATCGATCGATGCAAGAGTTTTGCCCATTTTGTTTTGGCTTCAACATCAACCGCAAATGACTTTCCACGAATTGTTTGGCGAACTCTCTGATGATTCCGACTCCGAGTCTCCCGTCGAAGTGACTGCCACTCCCCACCGCGAAATACCCGGCCTCTGGCTGATGAAGGGGGTTCTGCCGCTGCGGCTCCAGCAGGAACTCCTGCCCAATCTCCAGTCACTTTTCGACGTTGCCAGCGGAGAAAACCAAGCAATGCGATTCGGCTCCAACTTTCCGCTGTTTCTGTCGCCGCTGATGGATATTGCTTGCCAGCTACTACCGCCGCACTTGCAGCAACGGAAACCAGTCTTTGACCAAATGATAGCAAACCACTACACACCTGGGCAAGGAATAAGTGCCCACGTGGACTTGGCGCGGTTCGAAGACGGTGTCGTTATTTTCTCATTCTTGTCGTCTTTGGTTATGGACTTTACGCATTCGCTCAGCTATTCCCTTGATTCCTTCCCAGAGAGCAACAGCCGAACAATAAAACCTGTATTATTGGAAACCGGAAGCGCGGTGTGCTTATCAGGCGAAGCCCGTTATAACTGGACTCATGGAATTGCAGAGAGAATGGTGGATCAATACGACCACAAATGCATTCAGCGAAAAGAGCGCATATCTATCACACTGCGAAAAATGAAGCCAAACCAGATCTTGAGCTGATGAATGAAGTTTCTTGTAGAAAGATTTCATACTATGAGAATTAGCACAATGTATTCGCAAAAACACTTGATCATAAAAATATTTTATGCAAAGATCAATCTAGATTTGACGCTTGGGTGAGACTATTTTTCTTCTGTAGTCGTGGAGTCTGTGGTGCATGAACAGATACGAAAATACTGTTTTCGATTTCTGTTCGGGTCTGATCAACGCTTTTGGCGCTCCCAACACTCTTTATAGTATTCCCGCGAATGATTGTCCCCATCTGACTCCTAGACTTTTGAGTGCTTCCTCCAGATTGCTTGCCAGAAGCAGCACCGCTGCTCGCCTCGCCCACTCCCACTCCCACTTTGCGCGACCCAATCACCAAAATCAGCTGACAAAAAACAAACACCATTGTCCCAACTCTATACGTTGGCATCTCCGGATGCGTGGTTTGAACAATCACGACGATTGTAACGGCGCACATCCCTATCGCCACAAACACGAGTCTCAATTCCTCCCGAAACTTTATAATCCAAAAGGTTTTTCCATCTTCAGTATTCCCGAGTACTGTATCGTTCTCGAAAACTGCTCGTTGCATTTTGACGACAATCAGTGCGGCGGCCGCAACATCTACGACTGTCCAATAGACATATAGAGTAACCCGTGGGATATTAGATTGGAAATGTGCTTTGCAGTCGGGCTCTTTGAAGGAATAGACTTGGCCCATCAATATCCAGTACAGCACGGCGCTACCTGATGCCACGAGATAACAATAAAGCTTCTGATTCCGTGATTTAAATCCGCAAATCGTCATTGCGCGAAACGCGATATATCCTGGCCCCCATGATTATTTTACAGTCAGATGTTGCCACTCATTTGAAAAAAAAAGGATACATGCCATACTTGACAGCATCTTTACAACACCACACCAAATCCGCCACGATCAGATACAAGTTTCTCTGACTACATAGTGGCAGAGCGTCGTTGGCAAGATTCCCAGAATACAATATCAAGAACCCCAACGCGTCCAAGTAAATCATGAGCCGCACCCACGTTCGAGGATGCCATGATCCATCGAGCTGCCATATATTGCTTTCAAACATGTAGAATACTGTGGCGAACGTGACCATTCCGATGGCGTTGTTTGTTTGTTCGAACCATAGAGTTGCGGAAGTCGGCAGCATTGTTAACGCCACCATTTATAATTGATTTGTTTTTATAGAATGATATATTTTGCAAAAAAACGCAGTTTTTGAAAATCCAATCATCTGTTTACAAGCATGACATCATTAATTATACAATACTCTTTGTAGACATAAGTTTTCTTTGTGAAGAGCTAAAAGAACGTCAAAATTGGGTTCAATTTCTCCTTTTGCTGAACATGATAAGAGCAGATATGTTGACAGGCGGGACAATTGATACAATATTTTCCCAACTGATTACGAAAAGCCAAAAAAAGAAATGAAAACAATCGCGTCATACCTTGGAAGACCACAGAGCAAAGAAACCTTAAAGATTTCGGAGGGAATCGATGTTGTTGATGGGGACAGCCATAAAACCGGAAACGCTGGGCGCGGATTCCTCTCTCGGATGTTCTGGAAACGAACCAAGAAAGAAAAACCCAAAGAAAAGGCAAGCATAATTAGAATACGATACAGAATTATTACAGATACTAATGCATTAACATTGATCTATAGGTGCCATTAGCGGAACCCGATTTCAGTGGTGAGCCTGTCAAAATCAGGGTCTTTGGTGATCTGGGGGACAACAACAACGACAACGACAACAACAACAACACTCGGGTTTCTGACAACAGTATCGAATCGACAACTACAGTTATTTGCCATGATCCAATTCCTATTGACGTAGTCGGGGCTGCCAAATCCGTACCTTCGCCAGGAATTCAAAAACCACTTGCTCAATCATACAAAGCGCGAATGAAGAGCATTGGAATGAGATCAAATGATACCTTTCGACCGCGTAAATTTCCGTTGGAATCTTTTGGAGTTGAGCATCCTTCGAAACAAAAAAAAAAACCCCCCTTGGCAATTAAACAACATTTAAAACCCCCTTTTTTTAAATGTTCCAATAGAAGGTCGTCGACTCAGATTCTGGATCGCTGTCGGAATCCGATACAGAAGACGATGATTCGGAATCCAGTGATACTGAACCACTATTGGACAATGCCTTTACAATTGAATACTGCTGTTACTGAGTGGATGGATAAACAACCCAGCGCAAAGAACGGTAAAAGATATAATCGCGGATCCAAAACCATGTCACAGCTCCCAAATGATGTGAAGCACGTCAAAGAATACAGCAGGAGAGTCGCAACGAAACCTGATTTAGCTCCTGACATGACGCAAAACGAAAGTTCATTGGATGTACTGGATGATTTACCGTTGGGGGAAATCTCTGCCTCGGCGTCAGTCGAATCTGCTCCTTTGAATCAACCAGTGGAAGCAGTACCAGCACCAACACAGGAAAAACGCTTTAAGAAAAAGAAATCAAAGGCACCATCCTCGTTGCGTAATCAAGTTTCATCAGTACCTCGTGTTTCTTCGACCCCCGCGTTGAATCCAATGTTGATGTATCAAATGCAAATGATGCAACAGTTTCAATTGCTCGAAATGCAGCAGCGACAACTTCAGATCCAACAGCAGCATTTTCAATCCCAGCAACAACAGCAACAGCAACAACAACAAATTCAGAAGGGGAAAAACGCCAAGAGAAAAACGTTGGTCAACTTCTCATCTGCTGAGGTAACTTTTGCGCCAAAGTAAATCCCTTTTTTATGACCAAAACAAGTAACCATAATATCTGACTTCGAGTAGATGGATCGCTCGCCTGGTTTCAAAGCCGCCTCAGCTCATACGAGTGAAGTTCGACAGCGCGCCTTGGAGCAAGAAATCCTACGCATTCGTGGCCAAGAATCAAGCGTGATTCGTTGAATAAAGCCAAAAGTTATATAGTATTTAAAATAAAACAAACGAGTTTCAAAAGTGGTGGGTGTCGTTTCAGATTTCTTTTCAAGTCAGACACAAATCTCTCCTTCACACGCCAGCCAAGACCTTTTTCCTCTGCAAATGGCACCCCCTCCAACCCCCAGTGATCCCTCTGCTCTTCCGTATTCCCCTCCCCCTGTTGAAGCGTCCAAGGAAGCCGCTGGTGTTTCTCGATCAAAGACCTTTTCGCTGTTTGCAGGGAGACAGAGGAAGTCAACCCCGAGCCTTGCTTCCAACTCAACTTCTCTTACTGCTGCTTCGAATGCAACTTCTTCTGTTGGGCCTGGCGCTGGCGCTGGACCTCGATCGATTGTTGGGGCTGACTTTGCAAAACAGGAACGCAAACTCAAACTGTTTCGAGGAGTAAAGTCAATGTTTTCTGTTTCTTCAAAGAGACGGGCTGAAAAGAAGGAAAAGGAAGATCCAAAGCTGGATCAAGGCACCCTGAATTTGGCTTTGCAAAACAAAGTTGAAAGTGAAACAACCGTCGCCCCAGCTCCGATCCATGCCATATCACCTCATAAGCTGCCAAAGGTTTTGTGTTTTGAATTGCCCGTTTGGGGGTTATCAGTGTTTCTGGTACGCATTTAGGCTAAAACCCATCCCCCTTATCGTTTAGACCAGCAACAATCCCCTCACGACTACCACAGAAATGAATATTTCGTCATCAGACCACAACTCTTCCTCGCTTCGATCATCGCTGCGTTCTCCGTCTTCTCAACCTGTCGCGTCACCAATGGCTTCAAAGCGGGTTTCCATCCAAAGCCTTCCAGAGTCAATGCACACTCTTCCAACGATTGAACAGATTGCCGACTTTACTAGTAGCAGCACTACTTTGAATGACCTTGATGATGAGGAGAGCTCTGATGAGAGTGGGTCGGAATCTGATATTGACAGCTTCGCAGAAAGCATGGACCACGTTCCCACCGTCGCCACGGTAAAAAAGGCCTCGGCCATAAAATCTCAATCACCGTTGCCTGGATCTCCTGGGTTTGTATCACTCCCACCACCACCATCAGCTCAAACTGCAGTTCCCAGTGATTCTTCTGCTACACTTGTCAAACCGAAACCCAAGACTTCCCTGTTTCGAAGGTGGTCATTCAACTCTAAAGATCGGCCACAAAAGGGGCCTTCGAATTTGACTTTTTTTGGGAAACACAAGCAGTCGCAGCCGCAGCAGCAGCAACAGCAGCAACAGCCTCCTCAACCCGAGCCATCACCCATCACCAACGCACCCCAATCCGCAAAGAAAAACAAGAGACTTAGCCTCGACATCAACCAGCTTAACATCAATGTGAAACCATCCACTCCCCAAACTTCAACATCCGCCTTCTTCTTCTCGTCCCAAAAAACAACATCTCTGTCCTTCCCTACTACTCCACGTACATCCTCAGAACTCGTACAATCCCCTCTCTTTCAACAACAGCAGCGAATCAACATTGACGCCGCGGAAACAGCCCACCTTTCTTGGATGGCTTCGAATGGAAACCAAACCGCCCAACAGATTCTCCAACTCCAACAACAATCTGAAATGTTGAAGAAACAACTACGTCGACAGACTGTTGAATTGGATGGGATAGTTGAATCTCCCGGCTCATCATTTGGTGATGAAAACAACAACTACATTGAAGACGATAGTGAAAGAGGCAGCAGCAGTGGGACATTGAAAAAAGCGATTGGTTATGGATCCATGAACCGCAGAATCAACAACACGATGGTGACAACGAGTCGGAGTGCACCTAATCTGGCTTCTTTGGATCAAAGGAGTTCAACAGCAACTACTACTACTGCGGATGCGTCGCTTGGTAATAGAAGGATGGGTGGCGTTGGAGCTGCTGGGGTCAGTAAATATATGTTGGATAAACGGGCTTTGAGTCGGAGTGTCGGTGTTGGGGATGTGGGAGGGACTTTGGTGAACCTTGAAAAGCAGCAGTTTAATCAACAACAGCAACTATATCAACAGCAGCAGCAGCAGCAGCAGCAGCAACAGCAAGAGCAGGAATTAGAAGCGGTCCGAAGAGTAAGCATGTTGAGGAGGCGCAACACGACAATCGATGTGAATCGGATCGCGTTTCAGCCCCTCGACCTACCCGCAAGCCCCACCTCTCCTTACCCTACTGATTCATCTGATCGCTTACGGAGAAGCAGTTCCGAGGTTTGGAAGCGAAACAGTGGAATCAGCAGCAACAGCAATAATGACGGATCGTCTTATGGACTCGACAGTTTTGTCGTGATCCCAACACCTCATGAAGGCCAAAACTTGAAGAACCGGCAAATGAAGCGAAAGTCGGTAGATGCTGCCAAAGCTCTGTTGCATCATACAATGCATGGGCCAGAACCTCATCATCATTCTAATCATCACGGGGTGGCAGCTTCTGCGGGGACCAAAAACTTTCATATTCCGCTTCAAAGTACTGCCGCGTTTGTGAGGGAGGTTCGAAAACAAGCCTCCACTACTGAGAATGTGAAACCGGTTGTTGTTTCAGCAGGATCAACGTCTCCCAGTCCCATGGTGAATTTAAACGAAAAGTCACCCAAAAACGACAGGAAGGAAGTCGATGATGCCGTGAGAACTCAAAAGGTTCCACCCACAGCACGATATGCACAACATCAAATGACGCCGATTTTTCCTGGAGACGCGCCATACCAACCGGATCAACAGCAACAACAACAACAGCAATATCAACAACAACCCTACTTTTTTCCCTTTTCTCCAATGATGGCGCCACCACCTCCCGCATTACCTTCCCCAATGTTCCAGTTTCCCCAATACGGACACTATCAGCAACAACCAAACATGTACGCCCGCAACACCACGCCCACCAGTTCACCACCACCACCACTACCAATCAACTCGTTGGCGAAACGGAAATCAGCGTTATTCGAATTGAATGGAAGCGGCGGTGCTAGTTCGCCGAGTCCCAATTCGTCCGTCAGTAGTGCTAGTACAGCGTCAACTCCTTCAACAACGTTGGATTCATCTGAAAGCAGTAAACTGATGAATCGACAACAACGCCAACACCATCAACATCACCACCGCCAGCGGAGACAATCGGCTCCGGCTGTTGTAGCGAGTCCGCCGCTTGGACCTGCGGCAACACCGTTCATGCAGCAGCAGCAGCAACAACAGGCACAGCAATTCGCGTACGCTCAAATGGTCATGTTTCATCAGCAGCAGCAACAGTACTATATGCGGGCAAGCAGTTCGTCGCCAGTCTTGCATCCTTTGATGCAGCAGTCGATGGTTCAGTATCAAGGAGGAGGAGGAGCTCCGCGCAATAATCAACAACCAATATATCCTCCACAAATGTATTATGGGTATGGCCAGCAGCAGCAGTATGCTAGTCCTCCTCTTCCTCCTTCAGCAGGGCCAAGTCAATATCCTTTGCCGCAATTCCAGAACATTTCGTTACAACATCAACAGTTACAACAACAACAACAACAATTACAACTATTACAACAACAGCAAACACAAGCAAGTCAATTTAATTCAATGTTGTTTGCCGCTGGTTCGGCGGGAGCCAATGGATATCAATTACATTATCAGCAGCAGCAGCAGCAGCAGCAGCAGCAGCAGCAGCAACTTCCAAAACAACCACTAGTGCCACTGGTTCAAAAAGTGCAAGTCACGTTTGCCGAGTCGGAGGTTAGTCTGAGATATTCTATCTTCTCTTCTCCCGTAACCCTAATTTTTTTTTCAACACAGATGTCTTCGGCGTCAACTCTTGAGTCGTCGAATCCAGAGTCTTGATTCCTATTCTTTGAAGCGGAAACATCTTTAAATAAATATTATGCAATCAACTATCATTATTAGTATGTGTAAATGTTATCGTTGTTAGACACAGTAACCAAGCGTGATGGGCAAAGCAATGACTAAAACCAATTTGCGTGCAATGAAGATTTAAGCGCCCAAAACCAAATTCAAAAACAGCAGATGGACTCGCCCTTAAACGCAGCGTGCTATATAAAACAGAGTTCACGAACACAGTTTAAGAACTCAAGTTTTGCTGACTTGAAGTGATGATAGAAAAAAAAAACAGAAACAAAAAACAGAAAATGTTTAGGAAATCGTCGCTCAGAAGGCCAGCTTCTGAGCCGCACGCAGCCGAAGTGCTTCCGTACGAAGCGTATTCGTCACCGACATCTGCGCCGCCGCCGCCATCGACATCGTCCAAGAGCGATCGAACAACGACAAACAAGTCGCACTCGAACTCGCGGCGCTTCAGTTTCCTGACTCTGTTTTCGGCCAGCAAGAAAGGCAGGGAAGAAGCGGGCAGCGTGCGCAAAGTAAGGAGTTTCCACAGTCTTCTTCCGTGGCGAAAGAACGGCGCCCGGACCGAGGAAGACGATGGATCAAGCTTTGCGGCAGTGGACTTAGAGGTGCAGTCCCACGAAACAGCAACGACGCTGGCAGTTGCGGCGCCAGCAGTGATGGCCAGTCCGCAGGCGGCCGAAGTGCTTCCGCTGAATCTGAAGCCCGAAATGCTGAAGGTGGAGTCTCTCTCTTTCTCTTTCTTTTTTAATTGGTGACTCACCCCCGCGCCAGGTGCACCAGAAGCTGATGAGCAACGCCAGCACGCGCTCGTCGGCGTCGTCGGCAAACTCGTCGCACCGCTCAGACGGCGTCGAAGTCGCGGACGAAGTCGAAGGCGAACTCGCCGACTTTGTGCCGACGACGGCGGCGTTGGCGCCGCAGCTCGATCTGCACTTTGACGCGGCGTCCGACGAGTCGGCGGCGGCGTTCGTCGACGACGTGTTTGCAAAGAGCGGCGACTTCGAAGAAGAAGAAGAAGAAGAAGAAAAAGTGGTCAAGCCCGAGCCTCTTTCGGCGCCTTCTTCCCCACCAGCCACACCCCCGCCTCCCCCTGAGTCTCCAGCAGAAGCCGCCCATCGGGACGCCTTTCACCACAAGCAATTCAACAGGAAACACACAGAGCAGACCGAGTCGTGGGGCGACATTGCTTCCGCCCTGAGAAATTTGGACTCGGTTGCCTCCAATCTTCCTCCAGTTCTTTCGAAAAAAGCGGCTCCAAAGAAACCATCTTCGGCTTCTTCGGCGCCTCAGAATAAGGCCAAGGATGCCCTTGCCAAGAAAAAGTCGCGACCTGCTTCAGTAACTGGCGTATCTACAGGAAAGAAGGCGTCATCTGCAAACAAGATTGATAACTCTTTCAGCAACGACTTTTTCCAAAACTATCACCAGCACCAAACGATGCAACTGCAGCAGCAGCAACAAGTGCAGTACCAATACCAAACACGACAGTTGCAACAATACCCTCCTACGATGTATCAGCCACAACTGTTACAGCAACAGCAGTATCAACAGCAGCAACAGCAGTATCAACAGCAGCGTAGCCCTACACCTGTTTATACCTCCTCTTACCCGATGCA
This sequence comes from Obelidium mucronatum, assembly GCA_025765595.1. Lineage (NCBI taxonomy): Eukaryota > Fungi > Chytridiomycota > Chytridiomycetes > Chytridiales > Chytriomycetaceae > Obelidium > Obelidium mucronatum. The sequence goes on from JAIVFH010000335.1 coordinate 15,068, forward strand.
AACTTTATCGCCTCTTCAACAACAATATGCAGAATCTAGCGACGAAGACGGCGAAGATTCGCGACCGCTTCGCATGATTGCTGGATCCTCGGCTGGCTCCGTGTCCAATCCAGGAAAGCGAAAATCCACCGCACAGTTATTCGCAGACGATCCTGAATTGGCGGCAACTCTCGGTGCAATTCAGAGTCTTGACTTGCTGGGCAAGTCGCCAAGCGAATTGCAAAAGGCTGCTGCAAAGAAAAAAAAGAAGGAGGAAAAGAAAAAGAAGATGGCTGTTGGTAGTGGTAAAAGCAAGGATAGAAAGAAGAAACAGGAACAGCAGCGTTTGTCAATCGATTTGAGCCAGAACCAGCAACAACAGTATTCTTTCCTTCAGCAAGTTGGTCCTGCTTCTGGACAACAAGTCACGTTTCCTGGTTTGAACAACACAATGAGCAAAAGCGGTGGACGATCTGGCTCTTTGGACCAACGGTTGCTAAAGAGACATTCACTGGCGTATACCCCCGAATTGGGATCCCCTGCGTCTCCGCCTCCGTCCGCCCAACTGTCAGGTGTCATTATCGAAAGAGATTTGGAACTTGAGTACAACACGTACAGGAACCAACAGCAGCCACAGCCACAGCCACAATGGTACATGGCACCACCCAACCCACCTTTTGCCTCCACTTCGACTCGTTCCTCATCGCCATCAAACAGTATTTACTCATCTCATCAAGGACCCGGCAGTAGCGCAAGCAGTACAAACAGTAGCACGGCCAATAATTCTCCCAAATCTGCACTCAAGCGTCCTGGACCTCCAAAGAAGCAATTTTCGTTACAGCCACCACCGCCGCCGCCGCCACCGCAATACCCGATTCGAACTGCATCGCCACCAATTACTACTTTCAACCCTGGATACTACTTTGGCGGCCCATCGGCACCGGCACCAATAATCCAACAGCCGCAGCAGCCATTCAATCCAAGCCAGGGACAATTCATGCTCCCACCACCACAATTGCAACAGCAACGTCACCAACAGCCTATCCAAAACAGTGGTCAGTATATACCAATGCTTATGCCGGCTCCTCAACAAGGGAGTTACTTTGCGTCGCCACAAACAATGATGCAACAGCAGCAGCAGCAGCAGCCACAATACCAGCAGACACCACAAATCCAGCAAATGGCACCACCTCAAATGCAAGGCCAGTTTTATGGAGGGAACATTGGGGGATACCCGCAGGCGCCGCAACAACAACAACAACAACAACCGCCACCACAGCAATTCCAATATTTCCAGCAACCTAATCAGCAACAGCATCAGCAGCAACAACAACAGGTCTCACAGCAGTCTAGTGGACCATTTGTTCGATTCTCTAATGAGACGGTTAGAATTTGAGGGGGGGCAATAGTTGGATAATAAGGATGGACTTTTTTTTTTCTTGTCTTTTTTTCTTCTTTTTTTTTTTTAAGTTTCTGGCATTTAGCGTTTTATACTGTTAAGTGGGACTTTCTTGGCGTATTGTTTTTGTTTTGAAATATTTAGAGTGACTTGATTCACGTGATTTGTTGTTTGCTTCGTTTTCGATTTGTTGAATGATATCACCTCCTTTGAAAAAAAAAATTAAAAAAGATAAACAAAACGCTTGTCTCAACTAGCAGATGGCATTATCTGCACAGAGTTTCTTTTCAGCGTCTGTTGTTGCAGGCGCACTCTTTTTTGTGGGAGACGTGACTTCCCAAGGAATCGCTGGACACTGTCGGCGGAAGCTCACAGAAGGGAAGCATAAACAAACGGGTCATGACTTTTACAGTGTTTGGAATGCCGTACATAAGTGGGATTACGAACGAACCTTGAAAATGAGTTGAGTTTTTGGGAAAAATCCAAATGCAAGCACAAAATTCCAACGACAAATCAAAAAAACAGCTGGATTTGGATTCGGTTTCAACGGCTGGTACTCACTCGCAGGATTCCACCTCCTCGATCGGATCCTAGGACCCTCTTCAACACTCCGACAAGCCGCCATGAAAGCAATCATCAGCCAGTCTTTCCTTTCCCCGCCCTACCTGAGCGCATTTCTCCTCTATTCAGCGGTTTTCTGTGGTGCACCAAACAAGGAAACTACAAGTGTTTCAACGGCAATCGACACGGTAGTCGAAAAGTTCCCAGAGTTGTACATGAGTGCATGGACAGTCTGGCCCGCCGTGAATTTACTCACGTTTCGGTATTTACCGCCGGGTGTGCCTCGTGTTGCTTTCCTAAATTTTGTGGGTGTAGGGTGGAACGCGTATATGACAGCGGTGGGTGTCAAAGAATAAAAAAAAAAAAAGGCTTATTAAAAATAAAAAAATCATGAATCACGCAATCAACGCCAGCGACAATACCCACAACAGCAATGAATCATTTTTATCTGCCGGATTCCAGTCCTCTGCTTCTTGTACTCACTCACGGACAGCAAGCAATCAGAGCAGCAGTTTACGCGTTCAGAATCCAGCATCGAATCAACAGAAACTGGCTCAAATGAGTCGCTTACACAGTTTCGCTTCAAGCAGTACAGTCGCGATTGAAGCTATGGCTATTATTCCTTCATTTACGTCTGGCATGGCGTCGCAGGAAATAGGCATTGGCAATATTACGAATGATGATATCCAAGAGTCGAGACCTTTGTTGATGACGTCAGAACATTGCAGTGATTTGAATGCACGGCAAACTCCGATCCCAGCTCGAATTATGACTGTTCTTTGCTTTGTCATATTCTGTGAACCAGTGTCATTGACCATTTTGTGTAATTAGCGAGTATTTCTTTGTGGCCACTTTGACATGCAGAAGAAACACATAACCAACACACACACACACACACACAAAAAAAAAAAAAATAACGCCATTTAGTTCCCTTTATCTACTTCATGGTTCGGGATTTCGGGATTTCTGGTGAAAAAGATGTCGGATTCTACGTTGGATTTATTGCAAGCGCGTTTTCCTTGGCTCAATTTATGACGAGTTTGCTTTGGGGATGGTGTGAAGTCTCCCTTGAATTATATTACGATTTTAACCAAAATTAACTCCCTTTTAGGGTGAGTGATCGCGTTGGACGTCGGCCTGTTCTGTTGATTGGCCTTCTCGGAAACGCAATCTCGTTGCTATTATTTGGACAAGCTCATTCTCTTCAAATGGCAATATTTTCACGTTTTCTATGGTATTTTTAAGTTTTCTACCCCCTTTACTCCTGTTTTTCGCCGAGTTTTTTGAACAACCAAAACCTCAAAACTCAAAAAAAAAAAAACTAAAAAAAAAAAAAAGTGGTATTCTCAACGGAAACATTGGAATCGCCAAATGCGTGATTGGCGAAATCACAGACTCAACAAATCAAGCCTTTGGATTCAGTCTTATTGGAATCATGTGGTCCGTCGGAACGATTCTGGGACCCATTATGGGGGGTTGTTTGGCGAATCCAGTGCAGCAGTTCCCATGGCTTTTTGGCGGGAATGAGTTTTTGACGCGGAATCCGTATTTTTTACCGTGTGGGGTGAGCGCGGTTGTGAGTTTGATTGGATTTGTGATTGGATTCTTTTTTATGGAAGAAACGAATGGAAAGTTGGCAAGGGCAACGGCGGCGGGAACGCGGTTGGCTACTGAGGAGGAGTCACCTTGCGATGATTTCACCATCACGAGCGATGCTCAATGTGGGGGGCAATCGGAAGCCAGGAAAAAAGGAGCAAGTCCTGAAGCTTCAGGCGCTCGAGATTCTGTGGACACTATTGTTGAATCAGCAGGTGGTCAAGCTGGTGGTTCATCCAGAGAAGGCTCAACATCCTGTCTCGAAATTGAGGATTCTGTGCCACAACAAGACCTCTGCCAAACGGAAAGCAGGATAGAACCTAGCGCTGCGAAATTCGGAAAAGCGGCACTCATGTCAATTATGGCATACGCTCTTCTCGCCTTCCAAAACATTATTCTTGATGAAGTATTTAGTCTATGGATCGTAACAGGATCTGAAGACGGAGGACTAGGGTACAATAGCGCGGAAGTTGGAATCGTACTTAGTATTATTGGCGCACTAGCATTATACATGGTTTGTACATGATATACTTTCTAGAGTGTCGTAAAAACTGACTTTCCGTTTTCTGCTCCCAGCAACTCATAACGTATCCACAACTAACAAGAAAATATGCCCCCATATCACTTTTTCGTACTGGCGCTGTACTCTATCTTGTCCCTTACCTGTCATACCCAATCCTCTCTGGATATCTCAACAAGACAATTGAAAACAAAACTACGATATGGATCCTCCTCATCTGCAACCTCGCTCTCCGTCAATTCTGCAACGTGATAACATACACAAGCATATTTATCCTCATCAATAACAGTGCATCGCCAGGGAATTTAGGACTCATCAACGGAATTGCTCAGACGAGTGCTGCTTTTGTGAGGAGTATTGGGCCAGCGTTGGGTGGAATCATGTGGGCGTGGAGCATCAATAATGGATTGGGATTTCCCTTTAATTATTGGTTTGTGTTTTTGGTGGTTTCGGCGTGGGGGGTGGGACTGATACTTCAGTCATGTTTCATCCCAGCGGTGGAGGGTTTTGAAGGGGGAATCGGGGAAGCTGGTTTCACTGGAAGCTCGCATTGAGATTTTCTGCAGTACCAAAAATAACAAATAACTAGAAGGCTACAGGGTTTGTTTTATAGTATTTGAGCAAAGGAAAAAAACATGGCTTTGACGTTCAAAACTCTGATCTCATCTTCAGCGCTCGCAGGCAGCTTCTTCCTCATTGGAGACACATCGGCACAGATCTTGACGGGAAAAGTGAAGCTTCCATCACGAAACAGGAGCTTCGAGAGGTCTGATTCGATATCAGATGTTTTGATGGATCTCAAGGAGAGCATATCATTATGGGACAGCGAACGAACATTGAAAATGAGTTGAGTGACTTGTCTTTCAACTTGGTTGTAGTGTTGACAAGGCACTACTTTCGTTTGATCTTATCAATCGCCAAATCTGTGATCATCAAAAACACCAACGTACATTCGAACCCATCAAAAAAAATAGCTGCGTTTGGATTTGGCGTAAACGGATGGTACTTTGTTTCAGCTTTCCATATCCTGGATAAAGTTGTTGGACCCTCAAAGACATTCAAACTTGCTGCAACGAAATCTGTCTTGAATCAACTTATATTTTCGCCACCCTATTTGTGCGCCTTTCTTTATTATTCCGCTGCGTATGTGCATCCGCCCCAAGCTGGCCAGACAACTGTAACTCCAATGGATTCCGTTGTTCGAAAATTCCCGGGCTTGTACGCAAGTGCTTGGGCGGTTTGGCCGGCCGTGAATTTGATCACTTTTCGTTATGTTCCTGCTGGATTGGCGAGAGTTGCGTTTTTGAATGGCATGGGAATTGGCTGGACGGCATACATTGCCAAAATTGGAGCTGACGCCGCAATAGTGGCTGATAATGAATATGCGCTGTAAATATATTGGATTTTTGGGTAAAGACGCGTTTACGCCTTTTATTTGCCTTTTATTGGTTTTTCAGCTTTTTTTTTTTTTTTTTTTTTTTTTTTTTTTTTTTTTTTTTTGGTTGTTGTCAAGCCATATGGTTTCGGATTCTTTCGGATGTGGCAAGGAAAAAACAAAAAAAACTCGGAACGTCAAAAAAGGGGAGATGGCCTTATCATTCAAGAGTCTGTTTTCAGCATCAACCCTTGCAGGATCGTTCTTCTTTATTGGCGATACAACCGCTCAGATAATGACAGGAAAGCTGAAGCTACCGCCCAGTCTGACTGAGAAGTCCAACAAACCACTATTGGAATCCTTGAAAGTCGAACTGCCCACAGCAATTTCCACTTGGGACCATGAGCGAACTTTAAAAATGAGTTGAGTGACGGTTTCTCTTGTCTTTGTTCTGGGACGGAGTTGACTCAACAAATTAATTCTACACAAACTCCGAATTACAAATTCTATTGCCACAGCTGCTTTCGGATTCGCAGTAAACGGATGGTACTTTTACGCTGGATTCCACGTTCTTGATCGCCTGATTGGTCCTTCTAAAAGTTTCAAATTGGCAGCAACCAAAGCCGTCATGAGCCAGCTCTTTTTCTCGCCTCCGTATTTATCTGCATTTCTGTATTATTCCGCTGCTTATATAAACCCTCCCAAACCGGGGTTCACTCCGATGGATTCCGTGATTGAAAAGTTCCCACAGCTTTATGCGAGCGCTTGGGCGATCTGGCCTGCAGTTAACCTGATAACATTCAGGTATTTACCGCCTGGTCTTGCGCGAGTTGCTTTTCTGAACGGAATGGGAATTGGGTGGAATGCTTACATGGCAAAGTTGGGGACACAGACTTTCGACGATGAGTATGCGTTATAGAAGAAAAAGTACAAATGAACAGAATTGAAGCATCAAAACAGGTGCACAATTCCTACTCCTCATAAACAATTACCAAACTGATTTATCGTTTGGCCCCAAAAACTGGCACTCAATTTCCACTTCGATTGACAACTTTAAGTCTATGACCAAAATGTATCCTTCTATTCGTATGCTTGGCTATTCGTCTGCTATTGCTGCATCCTTTTTCTTTGTGGGCGATGCCTCTGCACAAGTGTTATCAGGAACAATCTCAGTCCCTTCGCAATTCAACCCATCTACGTGGAACTTTCCGAACCGAACTCAAACATTTTCAATGGAACTACGGAGAGCTGTGCAAACCTGGGATTACGAGCGAACGTTGAAAATGAGTTGAGTTTGTACTTGCATTTTTTGACAGCACATTGAAAGGTAACTATTCTCGAACGACTTAGCTGCTTTCGGAGCGGGCTTCCATGGATTCTTTTTCCTTTCAAGCTTTCGATTCTTGGATAAAAGAATTGGCTTCAACAGAGTTTTCCATGTCGCTGCGACAAAGGCTGTGCTTAACCAAATAGTCTTTGCGCCAATATACCTTTCAGCCTTTCTCTATTATCAGTCTACATTCGTCACTTCATATGCCGGGGTCAATACGGGTTCCCCAACGGAATTTGTTTCTCAAAACTTTCTTGGGCTCTATTCAAAAGCGTGGCTTTATTGGCCTATCGTAAATTGTATTTCCTTCCGTTTTGTTCCCGCTGGTGTACCTCGATTGGTTTTTTTGGCTCCATTTTGGGCGGCTTGGATTGCTAGAATTGGGACACAGCCATCAACAGAATCATCTTCCAGTCTCGAGTTTGGGCGCCTTGACATACAATCGCTGTGACGGAACGTTTATATCAATTAGCAAGTCTTTTTTCTATTGTACCTCATATTCATCAATGGACCAATTAAGCTGAATCTTAACTGTCGTCTCCATTTTTAACTGCAAGCCCTCATATTTCTGAGAAGTATGACTGCGCCAACTCCACGCCTATCAATCAAATGTGCCAATAATTTGGATTATCGAAATAAGATATGATGGTCGTTCTGGACATAATGAAACTGTGCGTGTGGCACATTCAATTCTGAAACCGAAAAAAATTCTGGGGAGTATAAAACCTGGCATGCAAAAGCCGAGAGTTTCAAGTCTTCATCGCAAAAAGCTCATGTCTACAGATTCTCTCTTTTCTCGTTTGGAAGCCTTTCCGTCTGATATTCCTTTCATGGTAAAGGCCATGACCAATATCCAAAATGCTAAATCATCAGCTTTTCGAACTCAGAATTGGATTAATGAGCAAGGAAAGAATACCGTCAGTCTTACGTTCGGAGACTTCTCGGCCCAAGTGCAGTTGTATGCAAAAGTTCTGATGAGCCATCAAGAACTGAAATTGACCAAGGGAGATTCTGCCGTGCTCATGTTTGAACCAGGAATCCAGTTTTATGTGACGATTCTGGCCTGTTTTTATGCCGGTATGCGTTCATCCCTCAATAACTTCCAAATAACTCACCCAGTCTTTTAGGCATCATTGTGGTTCCAATCTACCCACCGTTTCCGCCAAATAAGGCATCTGAAATGGAGAAAGTGCGTCGCATTTTAAGCGACTTTCTGCCTGGCCTCCCATTGGGGAAGAAGATGATTATCCTCTGCTCAAAACTCATTTCGTCTTCCATCGAAATGGCAAAAATGACTCAAATTTTTTCCGGAGATCCAGTGTGGAAATGGGTACAGTCGCAAAAGTTTCTGAACATTGACAGCTTTGTGAAGGAGTCAGCTATATCCGAACTCTCGTTTGTTCTCCCCCCACCGCCTTGCGCAGACGATATTGCGTTTATTCAGTATACAAGGTTTTTTATCCATATTTTATTTTACATACATATTTTGACAACTATAACTGTTCCAGTGGATCAACAGGACAACCAAAAGGCGTCATCAACAAATACTGCCATGTCTTGGAAAATTGTCGACAAATGAACTCTGTCTCGGATGCTAAACTGTTTAGACCGGATGGCAAACGAGAGCGTCTACTCAGCTGGCTGCCCCAGGTGAATGTCGTTGATTTGCGTTTGACGTTTCTAGTGAGTTGATTTGACCACCTCATAGTACCATGATTACGGCTTGATAGGCGTGTTCCTATTTCATGGAATTTATGCTGGCGCCGAGTTGAATCTCATGTCTCCATTCACATTTATCCAGAAACCTTTGCTTTGGATGGAGAAGGTTTCTGAACTGGTAAGTTCTTGTGTCGCATGATACAATCAACGTTTGGTCTAACGTGGATTTTAAAAAACTCCAAAGAGGATCACAGCCACTGCATCACCCAATTTTGGATTCGCTCTGGCTCTCAAAAAGTCAAAAGAGTCACAGGCCTCAGGGGTTATGCTGAAATTGGACCTGAGCTCGCTGAGATTTCTTTCTTGTGGAGCTGAACCAATTCAAGCCCCGATGATTTCGGACTTTATGGCCTTCTTCAACGGACATGGACTTGGTAAAGTCTTTTCGCCGTGTTATGGGTAAATTTTGGACAACTTTACTCCATAGTCATTGATTTGGTTAACTTTGTGTAGATTGGCAGAACATGTGTTGGGAGCCACGTCTGCATTTCCTGGAGTGGATATGAAAGTTCAAGACAACCGAGTTTCATGCGGAACCCCATTACCAGGAGTGACACTGCGAATTGTTGATCATGAGTCGCTTCGCGAAGTTCCCGATGGCGAAACGGGAGAAATTTGGATTGATGGCGATTCCAAGTCAGGTGGGTATTGGAATAATCCGGAACTGACTTCCGAAACTTTCCACGCGGAGCTCGAGGCATGCCCAGGAAAAAAGTTTCTTAGAACTGGCGATTTGGGATTTTTGAAAGACGGAGAGATTTATGTCTCTGGCCGTCTCAAGACTTGGTGATTGTTCAAGGCCGAAATTTCTTTGCCAATGACATTGAACATGCTGCACTTGTATCCCAAGGCAAAATGCTTCGTCCGGGATCTATTGCGGCCTTTTCTGTTGACTCCAAGGACCCAAGTTCGCCCGAGCACCTTGTTATTGTGGTTGAAGTCAAAGATTCCTTGATGAAGGCTTCAGCCCAAACCCTCCTTGAAGTGGCCGCTGGAATCACAAAGGACGTGTCTACGATCATGGGAATATCTCCATCTTTTGTGGTTCTTGTGAAACCAAAGTCTGTTCCAAAAACCACCAGTGGCAAGATAATGAGGCGAGCAACTCGTGAACTTTACCAGGAAAACAAACTCGCGTCAGTTTACACGTTCCCACAACATATAAGCGTTACTGGAAATGCTTCAAAGTCAAAAACGGGAATCATACAAAAAATGCGCAGCTTCTTTCAAACGACATCATCTCCAATCAAGCGAAATGATTCAGCCGTCAACTTTGTGAGCCAGAACCCTGGCGACTCCGATGCTTCTGGGACGTTCATATCCCAAGTAGAAATGTGCTCCATCGAAAAGCAAGTAGCATCAGTGTGGTCGAACGTTTTGGGTATTCCAACGACAAGTATCTCTAGCGACTCCGACTTTTTCGCACTCGGCGGCACTTCTATGCAAGCAATCATGGTTCTTAACAAGCTAAATCAAGATTATTCTCCTGGGTTTGAAGGGATCACAATCCTGATGTTTGCTGCACGGCCTACTGTTTCTGGTCTTGCGGATTTATGGACGGATGCTCGAATGCCACGAGTGGCTGAGGCTGCCCTGACAAAGGAAGAGGCTTTGAAGGAGTATTTTGATGAGATTGAATCCCTTGACGATATGATTATTAACGCGGATGGCGCCGCTGTGCCATTTGACATTTCACGCATTGCAGGAAATTCATCTACGATTTTGTTGACTGGAGCGAATGGGTTTGTTGGAAGCGGGATCTACTACAGCTTCAAGAAACATAATTCAAGCGTCAGAGTGATTTGCCATGTTCGTGCAAAAACAAAAGAGCTTGGTGCTATAAGAGTGAAGGAAGCTGTGGCATTTTATCATGGGGAGTGGAATGCAGCGTGGCCAGAGCCGGAAGTGGTTGTGGGCGATATTGCTGAACCACAACTGGGTGTTAGTGTTGACGACTGGGAATTTTTGGCAACGGCGGTTGACTTGATAATCCATAATGCTGCCAAAGTGAGTGATTTTCGTACTTTTTAAGTCTTTATTGTACTAATCAGATTCACATCAGGTTGATTTTGTGCTCCCTTATCAATCTCTTCGCAAAACCAATGTGGTTAGCACTGTTGAAGTGCTACGGTTGGCTTCAGTCACGAAAGTGAAAGGCGTTGTCTTTATGTCTTCGGCCTCTGCTGTTCAACCAAAGAGCTCGGCTTTTGCAAACGGCACTCCTGAAGATGTTGCCTTAGAAAACCTCGCAGGCGATTTCTTCTTTGGTTATGGACAAACAAAGAATATATCAGAAGTTCTTTGTCAAAAAGCTCGGACAAGGGGGATTCCTACTGTGTCTATTCGCGTCGGTTTTGTGGGGGGCAGCTCCCAAACTTTTGGTAAGTGCTATAGTTTCAGGGAAGGTTGTTATCCTTAACCCGCACGAATTGTAGTCACAAATTATGACATGACTTGGGACTTCATCAAAACAATGAAAGAGAAGCAAATATCTTTGATAGACAATAGCTTCATTCAAATCACACCTGTTGATTTCTTGGCTGATAGTATTACGGCGTTATGCCTCACACCTGAGTTTTGGGGGAAACCATGCGTGCATTTGTGTCCAGCCATTGAAACTTGTATTTCGTGGACGCAACTTTCTCGCTTACTCAAGCTGTCAGACTCGAGGAATCGCTCAATGCCAGCTGACGTGTTTACAACTATCATGATGCGAGAATGCAAAGACCCAAGATCACCACTCTTTCCCTTTTCAGAAGCAATTGAAGCCATGGCTGTCACAAAATTCAAGCAGTCGTGGCTTGTTCCTTCAGATATTCTCAATCAATCACAACGCATTCCAAATGCCACTGATCTGGGTGGGTTACTTGACGCACTTCTTTTCCAGTATGGAAACCCCCGATACGACTTCCAAAAATCTTCCCATTCAAACTCCTCTTTAATTGTTCTGATTGCTGCCCAAAACAAAAAATACTTTTGGATCGCTTAGGATATCAGTTCCAATAAAATGCAAATAATGCTGGATTACAGGAGCAGTTGGTTGTTATTGAATCATCCCAATATTCTGCTATACGAATGGTCGCGGCGGCCACACAGAAATTTGGTCTTAACGATCGTCGTAGTTCATGCAGGGTGTCATTCAGATTTTATCATTTTGAAGGAATTCCAACCGTTTTTTGATCTTTGTAGCACATGAGGAAATCGGTTAGGTTGAGATGAAGTGTGAATTGAAATCGAATGAGGCTCTACGTTGCTACACTTCCTTTTGAAATTTTTCCCCTATCGTCACTTCCTCGACATCCCAAAACCCTACTGCAGTGCGATCAGAGTGGGGATTGAACCCACGACCCTCAGATTCGAAGACTGATGCGCTGCCCTGCGCTATCCGACCG
>JAIVFH010000336.1:0-26894 GCA_025765595.1 Obelidium mucronatum
TCTGTTCCGAACTTGTCTCCATCATATACAAAGGCCTTGGCCTGCCCAGTTTCATCGATGCACACCCTGAAAAATTCACGCCTCTTGAAGTGCAAGTTGTCCCAGAGTTTGGAAATAATGTATACTACGCAAAAGAAAACAAGGTTTCTCTTTTGAAGCACGGGAACAAAATTGCGGACTGGTTTCAAGTGAGGAATCTTCTTTCGTCTTGTAAAAATTTTTGAATCCTAGTTTTTTTTTTTTTTTTTGATTTTCCTGGTAGCCCAACGAAAGCTCAAAAACTTCTGAAATCCGTGGCACTAACTGATGAATGGTCAAATGCCGCCTTCTGGCGGAGTCCCTCCAGATGCGGACTCCGTCGGTCAGGATATGGATGGAGAGCGCCTCTTGTGGCGCGGGTGAAGATCGGATCTGCCCTATATTTGGGGAAAATCGGTGAAACCTGGAAGTTCCCTACGTGACTTACTTTACACCGGGAAGTGCCTATTCGATTGGTCACGAAGTGCTGAAGAGCGTTAAAGGGATGAAATGGGAAGATGCTGAGAATGGCCGCGTTCCGTTAACGGCTGTGAAGGCTGGGATGGAAGAAGATGGAACTTACTTGCATATCGCCAGAGGAATCGTTGGTGGAAGTGCAGGCGTATTGGGTGTTGGCAAGAAGGAAGGTTGTTTGACACCTGGAATGGTTGCTGCTCATTTGAAGGGGGCAAAAATTCCGTATGGCGGGAAGGAAGTTACTTTGTCTTGTTATCAAGTTCTTTGTTATGGATCTTGATTTAAATTCCATATTTTTTTTATCACACATAAACTTGTCTTTTTTAATTCTATGTTTACACTTTTCAATCACACATAACTTTCAGCACTTTGATATAAGCTCTGCCATCTAAACAATGAGCTTGAGGTTGTCGCAACAGTATCCGATCTCTTCACACAACCACCATCCTTCCCTTTCTCATACACTGAGACAACTTTAACCGTCGACCCACTCGAAACACTGCGAGTCGATGCAATGCTTCCAAATGCTTCATTTCTACGAATTCGATCCCACCCCCTCAAAATCCCTCCCCCGAACGAAGACGTAGTATCATTCCTCTTCAACTGCTCCGAAACCCTCACAAGCGCATCACGCACACCTCCACCGCCGGTACTCTCCCTCGTTGGAAACAATGGACGGAACGATTCATGAGACATGACGCTATCGCGGCTCGCTTCCTTATTCAAGGTTCCATCACCACTACCAACGATCGTGTTTGCGGGAACACTCTTTTCGTAAAACATGTTGAATTCTCCTGCGTTGAAGGGTTTTCTTGAAAACAGTTCCACTTCTTGTGAGTGTGTTTTGGTGGGGGGGTTGCTCGGTTTCGTCGACGGAATTCAAACCAAATGACGAGGATAATGATTATGAGGGAGATGATGGAGAGAGAAACTATGAGGGCTATTTGCATGTGACTTGGCTCCGATTGCTGTGGTTCCATTGGAGGTTGTGATATGGGTGTGATTTGAGGGAAAAGCTTTGGTTGCAACAAGTTTGTTGGGACTAAAGTTGAAGAGGAGATTGTTGTCGCAAGGGCTTGTATATCTACGTTTGCTTTTGCGTTTTGTGCAATATTGGCATCGTTTGATTTGGAGTTATTGGTTACTCCAGTGGTAGTTGTGGGTGCACTTGGAGCCTGTTCAAGAGGTGGCGGTTGAGGCGCTGGTGACATCACGACGGGAGGTGGTACCGGGGGCATCGGACTAGGAATTGTTGGGGGAATTGGTGCTGGAGGAGAGGGTACTGGAACTGGCGGAACCGGTACAGGATTAGGTTTGCTTTCGATCATCTGGTATATTCTGAAAAAAAAAAACATAGTCAACAACGAAACTCGAGAAAAAAGCTGATGAAGCTTACGAGGCCACTCTGAAATCAGTCGCAATAATATTCAAGAGCAGTAAGTTGTCTTGTCCGCAAGCATCCCCGTTAATACAGGTCCGATCACAAGCACTGTTGTAGTATTTCTGCATCGTCGAGAGAGATTTGACGCAGTAACATGAAAACATATTTCGGTTTTGAAATATATTCTAGATCATACTGGTCAGTTGTGCCCGATTAAAGTACCTATTCAACTCGAGCTTTACATGTGGATCATTCGCAATCGCAATAAACTGGTTCCCAGTTCCATGACAAGCGTTTGCGCAATTCTGTTTTGTTACGTTCTCTGATGAAATAACTGATTTTGGGAACTCCGAACTTGTTTGCTTGTCATCAGTTTTCCAAAAAGAAGGCAGCAAAAAGGGTGACGACTCACGTATAACAGCCAATATTCTCCACACTGAACGACATTTGGTGAAATTTTGTGTTATTTCCGATTTCGTACATTGCAGAATTCTGTTTCAAAACGTCATTAATTCGAAAATTTCATTGATGTTCCCAAGTCTGATGAAGTGGTCATCAATTTGGAATGAATAATGAGGGTCCTATCACAACCCTGGGTGGTTGTAAAATATCGAAAAACAGCTTCAAATATTGATTGCGATCAAATCAAAGGCTGAACGATGGTGGGTATCCTTGGTAGGTTTTTTACTTAATAAAAGCAGTTCTAAGGTCGCATAATGATATTGGGTATTTGATTTTTGAGAGTTGTGTCATGTTGCAAGATTGCTTCGACTACCATTTGCTTTGCTGATTGCCCGTTCCGGCGTTGATCTCCAATCTACTGATTTAGGCCATGCTGAATACTTGTTTTGCTGTGTTGATTTTGCAGATGGTGATTGACAGACTCTTGGGTGACTCTTGCTGTTTCCAAATCACTATCACTGTTTAAGACTGTTGGCGAGGAAACCCTTCTCGGGCGATAGTAGCAGAAGTAAAAGACGGCAGCGGCAGCGACTAAAGCAACGGCAAAAAGCGCCGCAATCGGAAAGTTGGTCATTTCTTGTAAAAGTGCGACGGATCAGAAACGATTAATTTGGCCTTGACTTAGAAACTTGCTGTACTGGATCACACAAAATTGGTGAGAGTATACCAATCACCGGGGATCACCCAGACTTAATGGTTTGTTTAAAGAGGTCGGTTTTTACCATCATATCCGATATATTTCAAAAAAAAAAAAGGAACTCTCAGTTACACTGCAAATAAAAATACAAATATAACGTAAAGCTGAAAACGCAAACATATCGTTTCTTCAACCCCCCTCATAACGCTCGCGAAACAGAATAAAAGACAACTTGACGCACAAGATCAGCTTCACTTGTGGATGTTACTCCAGTGGTCAGCTGGTCGCCCCAGGCGCTGGCACTGGAAGCAGTAGTACGGTGGATCGTCCGTCATAGTATCGTAAATGCGCCCAGCTCTCGTCTTATAAAAGCGGGAGTTAAACTCCCTTGAGTAGCCGTAAGCGCCATTGTCCCAGCTGCGGACATTGTGGCGGCTAACACACTCGTCGTCCGAGTCCGTCAGTGGATCGTCGACATCGCGAACAACTGGAATGGCGGCTTGGCCAAGTGCAGCGGCTCTTGCGCGGCGCAGTTCTTCCGCGGCTTCACGCTCGTCGGCTGCTGTTGCGCTAACCCTTGCTTCGACTTGTTGTCGATGTTGAAGCGGTCTGAGAGTACGTTGAAAGAAGGTTACACTTTTTGGCACATGACTCACTCAAGAAAACAAATGCGTTCACCTTGACTCCTGAGATTCCGAAATCGAGAGCGAGCTGAGAAAAACTTCAAGTTGCTCTACGTTTTGAGTGCCCAAGTTGAGCACAATCTTCCCAATCAACTGCGCTTTCTGGTTTTTCTTTGCCATCGTGTTTTTTTGGATGCATTTTTGGGTATAACCTTTTTCTTGCCTTTTATATTGGAAGTTGAAATTGTCAGACGGCAAAAATTGTTGTCTGCCAGCCAAACTTCGCCTTTTTCTTTATTGTGATATCGCCAGACGACAATTTTTCCTGAAAAGAATTTTTCCTGAATCTCGCAGTATATCGAAAATAAATTGAACTCGAACAAAGGGATCAAAATCATGGACGAAAACACCGCTCTGCAAATAGCCATCGGCTTCGGAAAGGAGATAGAACGGCTAAACGACTTGATAAGGGACACAAAATCAGACCGTGATGCGGCTATCGAGAAGTGCGGAGTACTGAAGGAGCAAGTACGACAGCTGCAAGTACGACAGCTGAAGCAAAATCATCTTCATCAAGACTTTAAAAAAAGTGTTGATTTGCTAATGGCAGCGAGTGCTCAATTTGTGGAAAAGGCTTGGTCAGATGCCGATACCACCGAAATACGCCGAAAACTTTCGGCAATTCAAACAGGTTGCGAAAGTCTTCATACATGTATAACATGTGTCGAAAAATGCAGCAGTGGTTGTGGGAGGTTTGTTGCAACAACCCCAAATGGAAAGTCGGTTGAAAAACATGGGATGTGCTCAATCTGTTTCAAAAAAGAAACAAAATGTTCTCTCTGCAAATTGGTAAAAAGAAATTGCTGTTGCTCTAAGACTTCAAAAGATAACGGAGGGGAAGATGATGATGATCTCAGGGGCCAAACAAAAAATACGATTCTGGTCAAGGGTCGAGTAATTCAGCAAGTTCGAGCTCAGACAGCAAAAAGCGTCAAAGAACGGATCCACCTTCCTCAAATAAAAATTCAGAAGCCATGGCTGAGAATTCAGCAGCTGACAGCAACGCGCAATCAAGCCCTCTGACAACACCTCCTGACGATGCAGAAACGTAGGTTCAATATTCATAATAAGGTTATGAATCTCAATTTTGCTTTTCTTTTTAGGGCGTTTGACCGACTTTCCTTGGATAATCTCGACCGCCATGCAATTGAAGGCTCCCTTGAAAGTAGTTATTATTGGTAAGTTTTGGAATTAAAATTCAACGAGTTCTGAAATCCCGTTTCAAATTTTATAGTGAGTCGGATGCAACTGCCACCAACGCTCCGTCAAGCCCTCTGATAACACCTCATAATGATGCAGAAAAGTTGGTTTAGTAGGCGCAATATCGTTCGGAGTCTCAATTTGCTTCTTCTGTTTAGGGCCTTTGACCGACTTTCCTTGGAAAATCTCGACCGCCATGCAATTGAAGGCTCCCTTGAAAGTAGTTATTATTGGTAAGTTTTGGAATTAAAATTCAACGAGTTCTGAAATCCCGTTTCAAATTTTATAGTGAGTCGGATGCAACTGCCACCAACGCTCCGTCAAGCCCTCTGATAACACCTCATAATGATGCAGAAAAGTTGGTTTAGTAGGCGCAATATCGTTCGGAGTCTCAATTTGCTTCTTCTGTTTAGGGCCTTTGACCGACTTTCCTTGGAAAATCTCGACCGCCATGCAATTGAAGGCTCCCTTGAAAGTAGTTATTATTGGTAAGTTTTGGAATTAAAATTCAACGAGTTCTGAAATCCCGTTTCAAATTTTATAGTGAGTCGGATGCAACTGCCACCAACGCTCCGTCAAGCCCTCTGATAACACCTCATAATGATGCAGAAAAGTTGGTTTAGTAGGCGCAATATCGTTCGGAGTCTCAATTTGCTTCTTCTGTTTAGGGCCTTTGACCGACTTTCCTTGGAAAATCTCGACCGCCATGCAATTGAAGGCTCCCTTGAAAGTAGTTATTATTGGTAAGTTTTGGAATTAAAATTCAACGAGTTCTGAAATCCCGTTTCAAATTTTATAGTGAGTCGGATGCAACTGCCACCAACGCTCCGTCAAGCCCTCTGATAACACCTCATAATGATGCAGAAAAGTTGGTTTAGTAGGCGCAATATCGTTCGGAGTCTCAATTTGCTTTTTCTGTTTAGGGCCTTTGACCGACTTTCCTTGGAAAATCTCGACCGCCATGCAATTGAAGGCTCCCTTGAAAGTAGTTATTATTGGTAAGTTTTGGAATTAAAATTCAACGAGTTCTGAAATCCCGTCTCAAATTTTATAGTGAGTCGGATACAACTGCCACCAACGCTCCGTCAAGCCCTCTGATAACACCTCATAATGATGCAGAAAAGTTGGTTTAGTAGGCGCAATATCGTTCGGAGTCTCAATTTGCTTTTTCTGTTTAGGGCCTTTGACCGACTTTCCTTGGAAAATCTCGACCGCCATGCAATTGAAGGCTCCCTTGAAAGTAGTTATTATTGGTAAGTTTTGGAATTAAAATTCAACGAGTTCTGAAATCCCGTCTCAAATTTTATAGTGAGTCGGATACAACTGCCACCAACGCTCCGTCAAGCCCTCTGATAACACCTCATGATGATGCAGAAAAGTTGGTTTAGTAGGCGCAATATCGTTAGGAGTCTCAATTTGCTTTTTCTATTTAGGGACTTTAACCGACTTGCTTTGGAGTCCGGTTCAGATGTGTTGACAGTTGTTGCGGACGAAACAAGAAAGCTGGCGCAAATTGAGACCCCGCAAAGGTGAGCAGTGTGAAAGAAGATAAATAATCAATGTTTATCATTCAAAACTAGGATTGATTCGTCAAAAATGAGCTGGAGCAAAGGTGTATATGGTTACTCCACAGTAAAACAAGGCAGATACTACAAAACAAAAGCAGGAAGAGTATATGATACATATTCTGACCATCCTCCGCCTTTTTCTTGCTTTAAATGTGAAAGGCAAGGCTGGGAATCGGGTCACTGGAGCAATGCTTGTCCAACCAGTCCATTAAAAGTATATTCGAAGCCAAAGCCGTAAGTATACGACTTGTTTCAGCTTTGAATAGCATCACGATTTAACAATCGCACTTAAGTCTTCAACGAAGCTTGGGATCTGGCACTCGAGAATGGGAGTATGGATTGTGGGGTTATTCCCTGGATGAAACCAAGAGTCGCTACAAATCTCAAGACGGAATTCTGTACGACACATCGAAACCAGCACCCTTTTTTTGCCGTTTGGGATGTAAACGAAAGCATTGGAGCAAGCAGTCTTGCCAGGAAGCCGCTCAAGCCACTGGATGGGAACTTGATGAAGCAAAAAGTCGCCACAAGACTCAAGCAGGAAAGCTATACAACGCGTCGAAACCATCGCCGCGCCCCTGCTCGGGATGCGGCAGAAACCATTGGACTACGCAGTCTTGCGAGGAAGCTGTCCAAAGTAACAGCTTCTAAAGCTTCGGATTTCAAGCTTTTCTTAAAGTTTTCACTATTGTCGGCTTTCAATTTGTTTTTCTTTCTTTTCCTCGCTTTCAGTAACCACTCATTTCGTCCAGTAATGATTCATTTCAATTAAATAAAAGGGCCGGATTCTATTTCTTTTTGAAATCCCGTTTAAGGCAGACATCAGAAATAGGACACGAACTGCAAAGCGGAGAAACTGCCTTGCAGCAAACTTGACCAAATCCAACCAACAACGGATTAATCTCTGCCCAAAACTTTTGGGGAAGCCATTCTTCGAGCTCCTATCATATCGAGGACGAAATTGAGTCATTTGAAATTAGAAGATTCCGGGTTTTTGAACGTTTAAGACAAACAGTCAGACCTTTCTTGTATCTTCCGGCTCAGATTTCTTGGTATGAACCCAACCGAGTCGATTCGCAATGCGATGAACGTGAGTATCAACGCCAATTCCCACGGAAATGTCCCAACAACACTGTAATGCCAAGTACGACATTTTTGGGCCCATCCCAGGAAGTTCCAATAGTCCTTCAAGAGTATTTGGGACATCCCCCGCGTGTTTTGAAATCAATAAATCGGCAGTTTGTTTGAGGTAAACCGCCTTTCGCTTGTGGAAAGAAACTCCACGAAGAATCGCTTCAAGGTCACTTGTTTCCGCTGAGGAAATCGAGTCCACGGTCAAGCCACCATCGAGACTTGATTTTAATCGATCGATTGCAGCAGCATTGGCTTCGTCTTTAGTTTGGGAGGATAGAAGGAGAGCAGTAAGGGTCTGGAAGCGGAAAACTGGTGCGGGGGAGTCTCGGTTGGCCAACCAGCCGCAGCCAATCGAGTCAACAGGTGCCTTTGTAGTGGATCGATACTCTCTTATCCGAGACAGAGTCATCAAAGGATCCACAGGAAGCCGTTCTTTCGTGTCTTTCTTTTCGCTTTTGGCCTTCTTTGGCGGTGATTCAACAGCCGCTTCCTGAAGCTCTTCTTCCTGAGACTCTAGTGTCAGTTTGCGACTTCGTGTTATCCGCTTCATGGTTGAACAGTTTTCAAACAAAAAAACAATGTCCTTCAGCCAAGTGCCGCCCGAGATTCTTGAAGCCATTTTGCATCTTTTGCCACTCAGCGCCGACTTGTTTTCCGTCGCTTTTGCGTCAAAAAGCCGCTTGGCGCCAGTGATTCTCGAGTCAGCGGCGTTTGCGCAACGACACTTCAAGCGCCAGCTGCACTCAGCGACGCCTTATGTGTGGGACTATTTAGAGGATGCTGGCATCAAATACGACCGCTTCCTCGCGCTGCCGCTGAACTACAAACATGTTGTGTACTACACGGTCCTTACTGCCAGCGACTGGGTCAACGTAAACAAAACTGGAAACGATCGGTCACTGAATCGAATGTGGTCTTTTCGATGGAATATGCCTCCTGAACATGCCTTCGAAACCATCAAAACACTACTGCAATCCTACAATTTGAATCCCTCTGCCAACAACAACCGACCGATTCGATGGGCTTCCAGAAACGGGCATTTCAAAGTGGTTCAACTTCTGCTCTCTCTTCCGGAAGTGGATCCAGCCGCTGTTAATAATCTGGCGTTGGAAGGCGCATGCTACTGTGGTCACGTTCAGATTGTCAAGCTGCTTTTGGCTGATACCCGTGTCTCCCCGACATACAAAAACCATGCAGCAATCTGTTTTGCAGCTGAAATGGGACACGCTGAAGTTGTTAGAATGTTGCTGGAAGATGGGCGGACCGACCCAAGCACATACAACGACTTGCCGTTGAAAATCGCTGTTAAAGGAAATCATGTATCTGTAGTCAAGTTATTGTTGAATCATCCGAAAGTGAATCCTGGTTTGGGTGCAGGTCGGAATTCGCCCTTGAATGTTGCTTGTGAGTTTGGGTGTTTCGAAGTTGCCCGTCAATTACTCAAGCACCCGAGAGTGAATCCTGCCTCTTTCAATAGTGAATGCCTCTCAAAAGCGTTTCATAACGGTCATATGGATATTGTTATCTTACTGTTGGATGATGGGAGAGTCCGTGTTGGTGCTTTGGCAGGAAAGATTTTGGAACGAGCGTGTCACGATGGCGACGTTGGTATTGTTCGGCGTATTGTAGGTAATCCCGGGCTTCTGGAAACTTCTTCAGATTTTTCATCGAGAGTCATTCAATTGGCTTGTAAAGCTGGAAGTCAAGAAATATTGAGAGCTCTCTTTTCTTGTGATGAGATTCATACTTCTGCGATTGTGAGGGCGGCTTATGATGATGCTGCTATATATTTTCAGTTCGAGTCACTGAACTCAAGTGACGATCAAGCCGTTTTGGCTAAGGAAGTGGCCAAAGTTATGAACAATCAAGCAATGTTGGATGCACTTGAGCAGCTCTCTTCTCCAAAAACCGATTAAAAAAAACACTGGTTTTATTCTTTACACGAAACGAAACAAGAGACATGACGAAAAGGCAAAGAAAAAAAGGGGGGGTCAATAAACGAATCCGATGTATAGAAAAAATGAAAATTCAAACCACATCACCACCACCCCTTATTCTTCGTTCTCTTCTTCCAGCTTCTTGACCTTTCCTTCCACTTTCAAGTCGACTCCAGTAACACGCTTGTAAATGTCCTTGACATCAACACAAGTGGTTTCAAAGTGGGACGTAGCATCGTAACTCTTTGAGATGAAGGTTTGGTCCTCCACACCGCTTGCCAATGGCTCGTAAATGTCATCCACGTGGACAAACTTTTCGACAATAGGGCCCAAAAGAGCAAGTCCCGCCTCCAAGTCAGCTTCAGCGTTACCCGCCGAAGAAACAACAGTGCTGACAATAGCAACAAAGTGTCCAGCAGAAGCAACACTGTGGGCGGCAGAGACAGCAGCAATGTAGATATCGTGGTTACGACCAATCTGCTTTTGTGGAATAACAATCTGGACGGAATCGGCATCACCGGTTTCTGGGATGGGATGGTTCAAGAGAACAATTGCGCGGACGACTTGTCCAACCTTCTTGACCTTGTCTGGGAAGTAAGAAGCGTCACCGATAACGAGGTTCGCCTTGACGGTTTCGCCTTCAGACTTGACACCGACGAATTTACCGTTTTCGTAAATGACTTCATCGACTGGCTTGTTGAGCATGAAAGTTCCTCCGTGAATAGCAGAGAGACTGGGTTTAGAATAAAAATGAGTTCAATTTTGGAAAAAAAATTGGGGGAAAGGTTTGGCATTTACCGAGCGAAACCTTGTGGCAACTCTCCCAACCCGTGGACAGGGTAAATGTATGGACTCTTTCCATATCTGGCCATGGAGTTCATGTACAAGCAAATTCTCTCATAAGTGTCCTTGGCAGGCTTGTTGACATACTCGTCATCCAAGTGCAAAGCAAGAGCATGTCCAATAAAGTCACGGGTACCCTCTTCGAGTCCAAACTTTTCGTAAACAGCCGCAACAGTAACCGTGTTCAAATCGAGGCCTTGCTGTGTGGCTGGGTTCGCAAAGTCGTAGTTTTGGATAAACTCGAAAAAGTTCTTGACGCGGTTCTTTTCAAGCAGAGACATGAGTGGGGAGGTCAAGGCTTCGGCGTTGGAGGATGGGACTTTGGAGATTTTGCCGTCGCGGTAGACAAAGGAGCCTTCGACTTGGCGGAATTCAAGGTAACGAGTCACGTCGGTGTGGTATAAGATGTCAACGAATTCACCTATTTTTTTGGTTAATTTTAATTCATAAAATACGGTAGCTACGGGAGAGAGGGGGCAGTGTTTACCAGACGCCATGGCAAACTTTGGAATGAGGTCAACGTTGTACTCTCTGTCCTTTCCAAGGGATTCTGGGGCAGCAGCTCCAGCCTTGAACTTGGCATAGAGCTGGTTCAAGTGAAGAGAAGCAGTGGATCCACCGTAGTAGTCTGTTTGTTTGTGAAATATTTTAAGGAGGAGGACCCTATTCACAAAATCAACTCCCAACTTTACCGTTACGATCAATCTGCAAAACCTTCTTTCCTTCCACCGACAAAAGTCCAGAGAGAATGCATTCGGTAAGACCAGTGCCAAGCACGATAACGTCGTATTGTTCGTCCTGGTTGTTTGACAAAGCGTCAAAATTGGGGTGAATTTAAGGGGGGGAAGGCGATAGAGTGGCAAGGGCCGACAGATGGAAGGTAGTCAAAACACCAGACGGTTTAATAGTTGATCGCTATCAATTCAAGATGGGAACACATGACGTGGAAACTGGAAGTCGACTGATTCAATTTGTGCATTCATTCCACTCAATTCGGATCCAGCAGCCGCAACAAGAGCCACATACGCCAGCTCAATCGATCATGAAATTTACACATCCACAGATCAACTACCCGCGATGGTGTAGTCGATGGCAATGATAGATTGAGTGCAAAGTGTGTAAATACAAACCATTTTTGAATAAATTGAAAAAGAGTGATTTCCCTTTTTGCACGCGACACTATTAACTCCCCGCCCCTTCATTTACAACACGACAGTTGTTTTTCTGAGCTTTTAAATACTTATATGGTGTTAATTTTGCTTCTACTTTCTTTATGTAAGCCAAACGATAACATGATAACAAGAATAAAAAAAGCCAAACAGGAACACTTTTACAATTGATTCAAAACGAATTTACAAAACTTTTCGACCCGTTGCTTGTTTGCGGCATCCCAGGGAGTCTCGTAGAGTTTGCATTTCTTCACCAACCCCTTCACTTGTTCCTTTTGACCCAAAGCCAAATGAGATAGAATGAGATAGTCATAGCATCCATGACCGTGGCGGTTCATTTCAAGGACCTGATTCGCACACCGAATTGCACTCTCATAGTCCTGGTCATAGAATCTCGTCACATACATCAAAGACAAAATAAGTGCAATTGAAGCACCGTCATCGGGGTGTAAATAAGCAAGAGCGTCCACCAAGAATCGATGAGCCTGTTCATATTTTCTCAGTCGTATGCATGCTTTGGCTGCAACCTGGCGAACAACGCAAGATACATAATCGACGCTGTTTACAGAAAGTACACCCACAACAGTTGAAATCACTTCTTCGTATTTGCCTTCCAACAATAGCAAGTCAACCCACATTACTTTCACGTCTCTTTCTTCAGCAAGTCCTTCCACTTTGTCAATCTCCTCGCGGGCAAGCTTGCAGTACAACTGAATTCTTGCTTGCGTCACTGAATAGAATGGATCTTCTGCGGTCATTGGCACGCCCACATTTAGATCCAAGCTGTTTGCTCGATAGATAAACATGACTGCTTTTTGGTAAACAAACTCAGTAAAGTCCCCTCCCTTCACTGAAGCCCGACACACTGGACACGAGTTTCGAATTTTGTCAGCAACGCCAGCATTGGATCTCTCAAGTTGATTCAGACACGGCCCACAAAACACGTGGTTACAACCAAGAGCGACAGGAGACTGTGGGGGATCCAAGCAAATTGCACAAATATCTTCGGCTTGCTCGACACTTTTTCCAAGAGAGTTTTGCGGAAAGCTGCTTCTTCACATGACTTTGCTCGGTGTGTTGCGGTTTTGTTGCAGGTTTGCTTGTGTTTTGATTTCCAAGCAGCTTTCTGACAGTTTTGCGAGCAGTAGAAAGCGCATTGGCATTTTGAACAACGAAGGAGAGTGACGGCTGGTTGGTGGCAATGGTCGCAAGGTTGGGTCAAGCATTTCAAGTAAGGATATTTAATATTGGTTCAAAAGAAATATTGTACAGTTGATTCAATACAGATTCACAAAACTTCTCCACGCGTTGTTTGTTTGAAGCATCCCAAGGTGTCTCGTAGAGTTTACATTGCTTCACCAAACCCTCTACGTGTTCTTTATGACCCAAAGCCAAATGAGACAGAATGACATAGTCATAACATCCATGAAAGTGACGATTCATTTCAATAGCCGACTCCCCATATTCAATTGCCTTCTCAGTATTCCTTGCGATAATATTCCACTCCACATATCGATGACAGAATACTTCTGACAGTGGGATTATCATTCGGATCTACACATTGAAAAGCTCCCACCAAGAATGCATGAGCTTGATCGTATTTTTCAAGGCAAATACAAGCTTTGGCGGCTATTCGACGCACAGCGCACGATACAACATCCACCCCATTTTCCGCAACTAAAGCCTCAGCAGAAGAAATAGCTTCTTCATATCTGCCCTCCAAAAATAAAACATCAGCCAACATGGATTTCACGGCGCGTTGTTCACAAAGTCCTTCCACTTTGGCAATCTCCTCACGAGCCAGTTTGCAGTAAATCTGCATCCTCTCTTGCATCACTGAATAAAGCGGATCGTCTTCAGTCATTGGTAGTCCAACAGTTGGGTTCAATCAGGTTTGCACGGTGGAGAAACGTGGCGGCCTTTTTGTACACAAACTGTGGAAAGCTTGCCCTCCTTCACTGGGGCCCGACACGTTGGACAAGATTTTTCCATTCGAGCTTCATTATCGACGACAATAATAAAGCTCTGGAACTGAGCTCAAACAAGAACCGCAAAACACGTGTTTACAAGGCCAGGGCCACAGGAGACAGTGGCGGATCCAAGCAGATTGCACAAGTATCTTCGGATTGCTCCACAGTTTTTTCTAAAAGAGTGCTGCGGAGGTCGGCTTCGTATGATGATTTTGCGAGTTGCGTTGCAAATGCATGACAGAATTGTTTGTGTTCGGATTTCCACGCGGCTTTTGGCATTTTGGAGAGCAGTAAAACGCGCATTTACACTTTGAACAGCGAAGGAGAGTGGCGCCTGGCTGGCGGCAATGGTCGCAGGCTGGGTCAAGCATTGTTGATTTGTTTATTATAGTATATGTATTTATATATAAATGTATATTTATTTATTTTTTAATATTTCATGTGCACAGATTTAGTGGTTGAGAATTCATTCATCGCCTCTAACCCGCATTCTTTTCCGTATCCTACGAAGTTGCGTTTAACAGATTGATTGAAACGCTTTGACTTACCACTTCCTTTGATACCACCAAGCGGCAAATAAGGTGGAGTATCGTTATAAGTATTTACCCACTTCATATCGACAAAGTCAGTGCTCATTTACAACTAGTTTCGCGTTTCGACTTACCACAAAACCAGCCTTGAGTCCATGCACTGCGATATTCGCCTCTTTCAAGCTGTCCGTGAAAACTCCAGCAGCTAAACCATAACGGACTCTATTCGCTCGTCCAACAGCTTCCTCCATTGTTTTGAATGGTCTCAAGATGGCCAAGACAGGCCCAAAGACTTCCTCCTGTGCAAGCGAATCATGATCTCCCACATTTGATACAATGGTGGGTTCAATGAAATAACCGCGACTTCCAAGCCTCGAGCCTCCATAGTCCAACTTGCCACCACGTTGTACAGCCGCTTGAATAACATCCAGAATCCGCAAACAGGCCACCTCATCCACAACTGGGCCCACTCGAGTACTTTCCTGCAGCGGATCCCCCACTCTCAACTCCCGTGTCTTGTTTCTCAAAATTTCTAACACGGCATCATACACAGATTCATGCACCAATAATCTCGATCCTGCGCAGCAGTTCTGTCCAGCATTCGAAAAGGCAGCATCAACAACGTGAGAAACAGCCCTTTCAAGATCAGACGCGTCCTTATGAATAATAATTGAATTTTTGCCGCCCAATTCGAGTGTTGCTTTTCGAGGATATGGATATGCAAGACTTGATGCCACTTTGGAGCCAGCGATTGTGGATCCAGTAAAACTTATTTTATGAATTCCGTCGTGTTTGCATAAAAGAGAGCCAATAGTTTGGTCTCCGAGAAGAACATTGATGACGCCGGGAGGAAGGTATGGTTTTGCGAGAGTTGCGAGGATGAGTGTTGAGAAGGGGGTTTGAGGGGATGGTTTGAGGATGACCGCGTTTCCAGACGCGAGAGCAGGCGCGAGTTTCCAAGATGCAAGGACTGATTTTAGTTTGGTTTTAGTTGCTGTCAGATCTGCTCCTGTTAGTGGAATTTAGGTACTTACGCAGCGGATAGTTGAAACTGGTGATAAGTCCACAAACTCCAATCGGCTCGCGTCGCGTAAAAGAGTTATGTGTTGGTAATTGCGCAAAGGAACGGCCATGATTCTTGTCAGCGGCACCTGCAAAGAATCTGAAGCATTCAACACTGGCATCCACATCAAACTAATAACCAGAGTTTATGTCTCAATGAAAACAATGGCTATAACCTCTCACCTTCGAGTCAGCGATCGGTTTTCCAACAATAGCTTCGCTATAGGCAAGGAGGCCCTTGTCTCGTTCTATTGCCTCAGCTAACCCAAGCAGAGCGTCTCTAATTTGAATTAATAAATCCTCTAGTTTTGAAGTTGCGTGAGATACCGTCGCATAGCTCCAGACCATGAGGCCCAATCGCCCTCGAAAGCGCAAGTTGCATGCTGAACAGCTTCATCAACCAACAAAGGAGTTGCATCAAACGTTTCCAACAATATTTGCGAGTTGCTTGGATTGGTAAGTACTCTGCTTGGAGCTGAGTTTACAGAACCAACGAATGCATTGTTGACGAAACTTGAACGAAAAGGAAGCAGCCGATTTATCATAAAGATATTATTTTAAGATATTAGTTATTATTTATTCTATATTAATGCTTTTAAACGATATATGCGAAAGATAATTATGGCTGAGTATTACGTTCTCCAGAACATGAACCAAGATTTTAGCACTGGAGTTAGCGAGAGAACAAATATGGGATTTAGAACCATATCAGATGCAAATAGTATCGAACCGATCCCGTCGAGCCAAGAGGGCATTGCGTCCCGTCCTGATGTAAGCAACACAATTCCGCCAATTCCCCAAGGAACATAACAGACGAATAAACTACCACACATTAAAACACAACCCCGTAGCAACCTTCGCTCTGTCAAAATTTTAAACTCCGCCTGTTCCTCCTCACTCTGCGCCAGAGTGGCCACAGATTCCAAAATCATTGTCGAGTATTTGTAAGCAAAGTAATAAACCCCTCCCATAATCCGCCCCGACTACGATCCCGTAGAACCTCAAATGCAACGTAGTCACAAAATACTTCCTCGTCTCTTCTGGCATTGTCGATTCGTAAACTGTCCAAATCACAGTCGACAGAATCACTGCCAAACAACCACCCCACGCAGTATACACAGCCATATTCTTGATTCGCTCTCGAAAGGGGTGGATAATGAACAATCGTTCCAGCGAGAGTAGCAAATGAGTCAGAAACAAGATCTCGTAAAGGATAATTGAAGTGCTCCTTTCGCCATCGAGCCACAGCCAGCGGGTGGATTCCTTGTCAATCAATGCAGCAATGATCCCAGAGCCCCGCATGAGAGAGAGTATAAAGCATTGGATGGTAAGCGACCGCATGAGTTGGTTCAATCTAGAGGCTTTGAGACCAAGCGCATGGCGGCACTGGTGGTATCCAATAAGGACCACAAGATTGAGGATTATTCCAAGGATACTGATTGGCAGCAGTACAGTGTAGACAATGATTTGGTAAACAGATAACCCAGATAAGCCCATGTCAGGAAAATAAAATATTATTAATGGAAAGTATTTTAGCAAAAAGCCACACCAACCGGTCAGACTAGGTTAAGAAAGTCTTAGGATTCATGATTATCGCTTTCAGCAGCGTTATACTATCGTCAGACGGCATGTTTTAATCAACCTGTTTTTCATTTGAGCTCTTAAAAAATCAATCAAAACTTGAAACCTCAAGAATGGATTCCGCACTCTCCAACACCCTTCAACCCGGGGGCTGCTTAACACTAGCAACGGGACAACTTAATCCAGCCACCGGAGCAGTCAACATCACCATGGTATCTCTGCCACAAATCAGACCAATCAAAACGGATGGCACCTCCACCAACTTTACGTACCCAGGGCTAGATCTAACAATTCTCCACTTCTGGGGGAAAAAACCACCAACGGACCGAAGCTGCACAGTCCTTGAGTACGCAACTCCAGATGCGTTGCGTCCCAATTTGGTGTCTCCTTACAGAGCCATCGAAATTGCAGATATCAAACCCGAAGGTGCGCTCTACAGCTTTGAGTTCTCGTATACTGTGGGATGCCCTTCGTATCCAAGCACAGTTGGGGACGGTAGCTTTTATCTTCAGATCTACGGACAAAGCCACACAAAAAGATCCGGTGATGTTGCAAAGTGGAATCCAATTCCTTTTTCGATTGATTTTCCATTGCTTGAGATAAATGGTACCGCTGATGCGCTTGTGAGCGTTATTAAGGGTAGCGATATTGGGCGGAATGGAGCCAAGCTTGTTCTCGAATGCCCACGCGCTGCAACGACAACTACAACGACTACGGCAATCCCGTCCAAAACTTCCGAAGCATTTGGATTTAAGTCTTTTGGGACTGCATTATTTTTAGGCCTCCTTCTTGTGACAATCATTTGAATGTCGTGTGAAACAAATAAACAATGACAATTTGAAGTGTAGCTTCCTTGATGTTGCTGTATTAGATTCATGGTGGTGGTGGGAACAGTGCACTCTTTGTTCGTATGTCACAGGCCTGTATGAGCACTTTAAAATGGGCACTTAAAAACAGTGTTTACTAATCCTGAAAGCACGAACGATGAAAACTATCAGGAAGAAGATAACTGCGTGTTAAATAATTGAATCAATGTCGAATTTCGTCGAGGTGCTTGCATCCCGCTGATGGCACAACTAGAGACCAACTTAAATTCCAACCAAGCACTTGTATTCAATCACGTGCACTTGCATCGCGTTTTCCGTGGCGTTTTTAAGAAATTCGAGTGCTTAAAATGCCGAAATGGTATAAAAACACGTACATTTTCCTTCTCGCAACACCCAAAAACTAACCATCCAAAAAAAATAACCATGAAGATCACTTCCGTTCTCGCTGTCTCTATTGCCATGATCATGGGTGGTCAGTTTTTGACGACCTCGTCTTGATGTGCATCAATTATTCTGTCATTATTCATCCAAAATTTAGTTGCTGCTGCCCCAGCTCCAGCTCCAGTTGCCGCCCCAGCTCCCATCAAGATCTGCTGCAACGTTTGCTGGGAAGGTTGTGCCTTGGGATACAGCAGATGCAAGCAATTGTGTAACGGTTGCAGCAATGCACCAAGCTGTGACAATTGAAGGAAGGGTACTTTATTGTAGTGGCTGTGAAAAGTTGGTCTGGAATTGAAGTTTGAACAAAGATGCGGAAAGGAATAAAGACTCGACTTCTGCTTTGATATTGTAGCTCTTACTGATGTTAATATTCGTATCAGTAAGTCAAAAAATTGTCAGTTACTTTTTAAGTGCTTTCAAAAATGAACAGAACTTTAGCTCCCGGTGGCTGCCTCAACATTGCATTTGGAAGTATCGATGCTTCTGCCGGCCCCGTCAATTTTACTCTGGGATCAGTGCCTGTACGTCATCGACGCCACTGTATCGAATGGCACAACGACATTTACATTCCCTGATTTCACATCTACTCTCACTGTCATGCACTTCTGGTCAAACAACTTCTCTAATGCGAGTCTGTCGCAGTTCTCTAATACCCCGTGTACAGTCCCAACATACTTGAGCCCGCAAGACCTTGGCTCAGCACTCATGAAACCCTCAGACTGGAACATCCCCACCGTCGATATTCAAAACGGAAAAGTCTCTTACTCTATCAGTGTCAGATATAGGGTTGGTTGTCCGTCCTATCCAAATCAAAGCGGCCGAATGGATTACTTTGTTCAACTGTGGGGCCAGAGTAATTACGTTCAAGACGATCATGCAACAAATCATTGGAAACAGATTCCTTTCGCCTTGCCGTTTCCGAATCAAGTTTTTTTTTGATCATCGATTGTAGATTCGGTATTGATCGCTAGAACTGTCTTCAACCACTCATAATGTTCTAGGCCTCTATGCTGTCATTGGACCCAAGAATACCACCTTTGAAGGGAGAATTGATGGAAAACTAGATGCCCAGTTGGCGTTAACATGCCCGGTTCCGATTGCTTCACCAACCACGGCCGTTTCTACCAAATTCATAACGACTTCTGGTTCATGGACTTCGCCGTTGGCCAGAAACTTAATTACAGTCATGTTCTGTGTGTTCTTTATCCATTTATAGATATCGAAAAATAAAATGACCAGAGATTGAGAGAGGTTATAGTTTCCCCTCATTCATGGAGCAATAACGGGCAAGGAACGGGCAAAAGTGTCAGTTTTGAACTTGAGTGCAAGTCAGGCGGGCAGCCAAATCACAAGCCCGACAATGAAATGAAAAATACCACAAATGAACAAGATGCTTAAATGCTTGTTCATTTATAAGACTGTCATTATGGATATTATTATGTAATAATGTTGATTGTCATTACAAATTTCATGAGTATTTATCAGCATACCCCTTGAGTATCACCATTGGTTGCCACAGCAGTGAAACAGGAGAAGCGTGCACTCTGGAGAAAAAGCTTACCTGCGAAACAGTCACGGGGGGCACGAATGGGATTTTTCCACACTTTTTTTTGAGGCACAGATAGCGTGATAACTCTTGCTGCCAGCGTCTGCTGCAGTTGCCCAGCTCGTGTTCGATGGCGCGTAATTTCGTGATCAAGAATGCTTGATTTGCACCGCTGCAAACCGAGGACAACACGTGTAACAGTTAGCGAATTGCGACATGGCGTGCTCGTTTCTTTGGGATTCGCACCTTTTCTCGGAAAATTTTCCAGTTTCAAGACGCAAAATAGCTATTTATAGGCAATAGTAAGTCTGGCCAAAAAAAGAACCCGCCACCAAAAAGCTGCGAAAATGACAGAAAAGTCTGAGGAGCTCAATGCCAACGGCAAGAAGCCATTGAAGATGGAAGAGGCGGTCCACGTCGAAGTTGCCGACGAGATCTCCCCAGAGCTCGAAGCCCTCTTGCACACCGAGCCATTGCAGGGTTTGACTGACGCTCAGGTTGCTGAGCGTACTGCCCAATTCGGTCTCAACGAAATCCCAGAGACCAAGTCCAACCCCCTCCTCAAGTTCCTCTCTTACTTCCTCGGCCCCATCTCCTACCTCTTGGAAATTGCCTGTATCCTTTCTGGTATCTTTGCTCACTGGGCTGATTTCGGTATCTTGCTTGCTGTCTTGATCATCAACGCCTGCATTGGTTTCTTCGAAGAAGCCCGTGCCGAATCTGCTTTGGATGCCCTCAAGAACACCCTTGCCTTGAAGTCTCGTACCTGGAGAAACGGCAAGCTCGTTGAAGTCGACTCCAACACCTTGGTTCCTGGTGACGTTATTGCTCTCCGTCTTGGAGACATTATCCCAGCCGACTGTCGTCTTTTGGGTGTTGGTGTGCAAGGTGAAATCTCTGAAGGTACCCTCCAAATTGATCAAGCCGCTCTTACCGGTGAATCCCTCCCTGTCAACAAGGGCAAGGGCGCCACCGCTTACTCCTCCGCTATCGTCAAGCAAGGACAGATGTTGGCCGTTGTTACCAAGACTGGTATCAACACCTACATCGGTCGTGCTGCCAACCTTATCTCCATCACCACTGAAGAAGGACACTTCCAAAAGATCATTAACTCCATTGGTAACTTCTTGGTTATCATCACTTTGGTGAGTACACTACACAAATTGGGGGCTGAATTGCCTGGCTTGCAATTTTTCCGGGATTAGATTTTTTTTCATTGAGTGCTAATCACAACTTTCCATTTTCAAATGTCTAGGCCATGGCGGTTGTTCTCTTCTTGATCCGTGTTTGGGGAAGACCATCCAACCCAGAAGACCCACTCCTCACCAGAATCAAGCACTCCCTCATGGAAGTCCTTGTCTTGACCATTGCCGCCATTCCAGTCGGTCTCCCAACCATCATGTCCGTTACCATGGCTGTGGGAGCTTCCCAACTTGCTAAGAAGGAAGTTATCGTCAAGCGTTTGACTGCTATTGAAGAACTCGCCTCCGTCTCCATTCTTTGTTCCGACAAGACTGGTACTTTGACCTTGAACAAGCTCTCTTTCGACGTTCCATATCTTTCCAACAAGGGAAACACCACCGACGACTTCGAAGGTACCGGAATCAAGTACGACGAACAGGACCTCTTGTTGCATTCCTTCTTCGCCTCTGAACCAGGAGCGCAAGATGCTATCGAATCTGCTATCCGTAAGGCCGCCCAGGAACGTGTCACTGTCCTCAAGGAACGTGAAAACCAGGATCACCTCATCCCAGGTTACAAGGTCAACAACTTCATTCCATTCAACCCAACCTCCAAGTACACTGAAGCTACCGTTATCGACCTTGCCACTGGAAAGCAATTCCGTGCCATTAAGGGTGCCCCTCAAGTTATCGTTAAGATGGTTGGTGGACACGATGAAGCTACTGAAGCCGTCAACAACTTTGCCAGACGTGGTCTCCGTGCCCTCGGTGTTGCACGTACCATCGACGACGCCATGACCAAGTTTGAAATGATTGGAATGATCTCTCTTCTCGACCCACCACGTCCAGACTCTGCCCACACCATTCAGGAATGCCACAACCTCGGAATTGCCGTCAAGATGATTACTGGAGACCAGCAAATTATCGGAAAGGAAGTTGCTCACCGTCTTGGAATGAACCGTACCATCTTGGATGCCAGCAAGTTGATGGACTCCTCCCTTGATGAAGAAGCTTTGATTGACCGTTGCGTTAAGTGTGATGGTTTCGCCCAGGTTATCCCAGAACACAAGTACAAGGTCGTCGAATTGCTCCAAAAGCGTGGTTACCTCGTTGGTATGACTGGTGACGGTGTTAACGATGCTCCAGCTTTGAAGAAGGCCAACGTCGGTATTGCCGTCGAAGGATGTACCGATGCCGCCCGTTCTGCCGCTGATATTGTCTTGCTCGCTGAAGGTCTCTCCACTATCGTTGACGGTGTCAAGTGTTCCCGTGCCATTTTCCAAAGAATGAGATCCTACGCCTTGTACCGTATTGCCTCTACCATCCACTTCTTGTTGTTCTTCTTTATCTCCATCTGTGCCTACGGATTCTCTCTTCCACCAAAGTTGATTCTTTTGATTGCCGTCTTGAACGATGCCGCCACCTTGGTTATCTCTGTTGACAACGCTCAAATTTCTCAACGCCCAGACAAGTGGCGTCTTGGTCAACTCATTACTCTCTCCTTTGTCCTCGGTTTCTTGTTGATGATCATCTCCTGGGCCCACTTCTGGGTTGCTCACTACGGTGCTGGATTCACTACTCTCTCCTACGACGACTTCCCAGATGTCCCCAACGCCGGAGTTCTGCAAACCATCATGTACCTCCAGATTTCTTCCTGCCCACACTTCGTTATCTTCTCTACCCGTCTCCCAGGTTACTTCTACGAAAACATGCCATCTTGGACTTTCATTTTGGTCGTTGCTGGTACCCAAGTCTTTGCCATGTTCATGTCCATCTTTGGTGTCCGCGCCCTTGATGCCACTGCTATCGGTTGGGGATGGGGTATCGGAGTCTTGGCTGTTTCCACTGTCATGTTTATGATTTTGGATGTTGTCAAGGTGTACATGATCCGCAAGTGGTCCTTTGACTTGACTGTCAAGTTGTACCCAACCAAGGCCAGAAAGGCTGAGTTGCAAGACCGTTTGGCCAAGCGTAGCATCAAGAACCGTGTCGACGAGAATGTTATCAAGGCCCGCAAGGTGTTGTACTTGACCATGGGTGTCATTGCTTGGAGAAAGGCTGTTGAGGCTTCTAGAAAGAAGGTTGCTGGAGCCAACTCTAGCACCACTCTCTATGTGAACTAGATGGGACGTTGAGACGATTTTCTGTTTTTCGTTTTTGTTGGGTTTTATTGATTGAAACTTAATGGATTTTATATTTGCTTCCTCTTTTTTTCATCCGGTTGTGCGGTGCGCGTCATATTAGTATAACGAATACAAAGAAACGTCGAAGTCAGTGTTAGACTATATCATGTTTATTTAATTTTTTTTTGAGATCTGCTTGATGATCGACGTACCCAAAACATCACCTTCTGAAACCACAATCTCATCACTTCCTCCTGAACTAATAGAACAAATCCTCTTGAATCTGCCTCTAGATGATTACTTGATTTCCGTTGGCTTATCGTCAAAACCATTGTTTGCGGAATACATTTTTCGAAAAAGCCACTTTGCACAACGGCATTTGAAACTTGCGTTACGCGAATCAGTATTGAGTGATTCTACAGTATGGTTGGAAAAGAGTTTTGAGATGATGCTTTCGCGTTTTTTGGAAAGTGGAGGGAAATCATCAAGGCGTCTTCTTTTGAATTATGAAAGGAGCATATGGATGACTGCAACAAAATATCGGAGGCCGAAATAAATAGCTTTAACTGCTATTGAAAGTATTGCCAAAGTCGAAAAAAAAAAAAAAAAAAAAAAAAAAAAAAAAAAAAAAAAAACATGGCTCCAAAACGACGACGAGACCTTGAAGCAGATTCCCCAAACACTCGCCTGAAAACCAACTCTCTCACTGGAGATTTCTCAGAAGTAACGGCAAACGAATCGTCTAAAATGGACAAGTTCCTCAGAGCTTCTTTCCCAGCAGTAGTTTCATCACCCAAAGATGTTGGCCATTTGATCAAACTTGGGCTAGGTCTCAATCAACGGAACTATCCTCAAAAAGCAAATGGTGACTGTAAAGCCTGGTGATCGTGTCACTCTTGTTCATCCAAGTACTGCTCTCTCAGCAGAAGCGAAACTGGCAGAGACTCTTGGAGTTAAAGTGCACTGGGAAAATAATAACCTTGCAATCGTCTGGAAACCAAGTGGTGTTTTGATTTCTGGAAGCTCAAAGAACTCTTTGGCTGCTTTGGTTCCTGCCATATGTTCCAACGTTACTGAGTGCAAGTTTCTGACTAGTCTCGAACACATCAACGGCCGGTCTTGTTTTGTGCTGCAAATCAAAGGCTTTGTTTGACACTCTGAATGATATGCATGGGAATGGACTTATTTCGGAAACCTGGACTGTTGTTGTTCAGGGCCATGTTGGAAATATCCGCTCTTTAGCGAGTCACGAAACCTTTGAAATCGATTCCGAGATTGATGGTGTTCTTGGGGCAGTTTCGCTTGTTACTTTCTTGGAAGCTTCAAGAACACGGAATTTCTGTTCAAAGGGGGGATCTTGGTTATCTTTGTGTCTGGTTTCTCCATTACAAGGAATCTAGGCCCGTGCCGTTTCAGGCGTTGCGTCATTTGGAGACTTCGTTGCATCCTGTTCTTGAGGGGGATTCGTTGGCGCTGACCGGTTTGGATTTCGAGTTTGGTAAGACCGGGTCAGTGAATATTTCAACATCAGACTGAAGAATATAATTTTAAGGACAGCTGGCAAAACCGTATCAGTGACCTTGGATATCCCGAAAAAACTCAAGAACCTTTTGAAAAGAGAACAAGAAGCCTTGGACGGGCCAAAGAGCTCAGAATCTTGAGCAGCTCAAAAAAGCTGGCATCGAAGCAGTCGGCTAGTATTCTTGATTCGTTGGACTCTGGAACCCCAATCTCATACATTTTGGGAAAGCATCGGTTTTTATGGGCTTGGACTTTATTGTATCTCCTGCCGTCATGATTCCGAAACCAGGAACAGAGGTGTTGCTACAATCTGTCATTCAAAAGACACATTCGCTGCGAGGAGCTGAAGGGTCAGGAGGAGTCAGAAGGAATCCACATGTTTTAGATCTGGGAACTGGAAGTGGATGCATCCTTGTGTCTTTGCTGCAAAGTCCGCATTTGAAAAACTCAAGAGGACTAGGAATCGATTTGTCGAAAGATGCCCTGGAAATCGCAAAAACAGAACGCCGCCAAACATGGGTTGATTACAACAACCAACAGCAATCGGATCATATTCGGAGAAACGTCGTTTGAAGGACTACCGAAATATCTGGAAACGGAGTATTCAAAAGCGGTCAAGGAGCCTTTCGATTACATTGTAACAAATCCACCGTATTTGGAAGCGAAGCTGTGGGAAAGCGATCGGTTGTACTCATCCCAAAAGCATGAGCCAAGGATTGCACTTGTTGGTGGGGATGATGGGCTAGAAGCGTACCGTCAAATCTATAGGGCATTGAGCAAAACGAGTGAAATTGGCTATTATGCAAAGGATCTGTGTTGTTTGTTGAAGTTAACAATGGTGAACTTGCAAAAAAGGTGGAAACTTTGTTCTGTGGCTCTGCTAACGTGATAAGAGACGATGACAAATTATCTGAAGGATGGAGGTTCATTCGTGTAGGATGTTGACGGGAAGGGCATTGAGAGATGCGTAGTATTTGAGTGGAAATAAATGAACTGCTATGTATACAATGTTGAGTGCCCGCCAGTGGGCCTTTTTGATTAGTTTGTAAGTGGGGCTGTCCTTTGCACCTCTTGCCAAGTCTCATGTTAGGGTTTGTAAGCATTTGAAAAAAATCTGAAATTGAACAGAAAAAGAAACCCAGTTCAACGCCAGCCCCGCCTGTATTCATCAAACAACTATCCGAGAAAGCAACCAGTCAACGCACTTGGGGCCCACTATCGATGAGCCACACACCGCCAATGTCTCTGCTTGGTGGACATCAACCATCAGCGATGCAGTCCACCCAAGTCCCCCTCTTGATCCATCCTTTGGGTGACTTTTGTCAGGTCGCCGTCCGCTTCGTTCGAGGCATTTGTCCTCAGTCCTAGGGTGGTGGGGCTCAGGCCCGAACCAAGCTGCTCACTATCACCGGCAGCCATCCAGCCACAAGACAGGCAGCAGACACGCATCATCGCACCAGCCAAATGAGACAAATAGACTGCATCCATACAGAAGAAGTCACCACCAGCCTGGCTTGGCGTCAGAGTCAGGTTTGTACTAGTGTTCAACTTCACTTTGGCATTTGTCGGGCACCCAGCTAAAATAGAAGTTTTGCATTCGTGTCTGAAGGACATCTGCGAAGCTCAAGCAGCGCGAGCGGAAGCAAGGGACTTGGCTTGCAGTTGTTTGTAGATGATGACGATACTGATACTGGAGCCATTACAACAACTCGGAGATCCTCATGTCCCCTTCGTCAGAGAGTGATAACGATATTGAGTGTTTAGATGGAAGATGGAGGCGATGGCTTTGCTTTGAGTCCTTTGCAGATGAGTGGAACCCAATGAACCAAATATCAATGTACACCAGTTCGTTCCATCTGCCACAGCAGTCGAAACAGGATTCTGGATTTCCTGAATCCAAACAGTTTTCACACGGGACTTGGATTGTCGAGTCATCAGCTTCATCAGCAAATGCAGATGAATGCTTTACTTCAGCAGCAGCAACATCTGCAGCAGCAACAACAGCAGCACCAATATCAGCAGCATTCACAGATGCTGATGTATCAGCAACAACGAATGCAGCAAATGCAACTACTTCAACAACAACATCAAAGACAATCTGATCCTCAAAAAGTCCAGGACGCTGAAGACTTGGCGTCATTTGCTGCTTGGGTGACTACGTTTGCTTGAGCGTCGATGGAGTCTTTTGCAGGAACAAAACGCTGCTGGTAAAAGTGCGAGTGTGTCAACTCTCCCTACTGCCGGTGCTTCCATAAGACAAAGCCCGCTTGTACCTGCGCACGCACAATCCGCGATCTTGCCACAACAAGTCCAGCATCAGCTGGGACCAAATGGAAAAAGACCGCTATTAAATCGATATCAAGCATCAAAGCAAAGAGTGGATCCAAACTTTGGATATCGGGAGGATTCAGTGGCGACTTTTAATTCGTTGGGCAGTACTGCCGTTGGTGCGGATTCATACTACAGAGATCATCGTCTTTATTGTCCGTCAAGGGAATTCATCGTCGTCCCAGTCATTGGCCCTGCCTGTGCCAGACGAAAGAATGAACTCCATTACAAATCAAGTTTCTACATCAAATCTCGTTTGGTAGCACAGCGTCTGT
>JAIVFH010000337.1:0-26825 GCA_025765595.1 Obelidium mucronatum
GCTAAGATGTGTAATGCAATGGTGACGGAGCTAATGGGCCCAGTCCCAACCGAACAAGAGCGCAGTTGCGAATAATAAATGAAAAAGACTATTTACTTAATTCGGTATTTTTTGGTTGACAGTCTTCAGATAAGTCAGTACGAGAAACAAGCACATCATGCCGCAATCAAAGCCCGTAACGTTTGCTCCAAGTTTCACTGTTTTCTCGAAGTGTCCTTCTCAGCTGCGTCTTTGAGATTTCCATTTCCTGAACCTTTAAACAACGAATCTAGGTTTCCAGTGTATAGTAGTACACTGTAACTCACGATAAGGGATACATCCTCTTGACTGATGGTAACCGTTTGTGTCACTTCTCCTGTAAACACATTTTCGAAGATTCAGGCGGCTGTCTCCCTCCCCACATAACCAATTTTTGACTCTGTTCACCTTGCAGTTTTCGTGTTTCGGACGTCCATTAATTTTGCTCCAACGAATTGCATAGCCTGATGAGGGATGGCAGAAGAGGCAATCAGCAACAGAAAAACAAATCAATCGAAACACATCCAATGAATCAATCAATGATATGCCCAAAACTGCTTTAAAACAGCAACAAAAAGGCAGAAGTTTGCTTTTTACCTTTGTCAGGACATCCGAGTCACCCAAGTCAAGGCCAGCCAACAGTGCAGGATCCACACTCATGCTCTGCATGTCTTTGCTTGCTTGGCCAGCGGTTCCACTCAACTCTTCCTGGTTTTCATCTACTTCCAAATCTTCGTTTGAGTTGGCGTGTTTTCTTATCGTCTGCCATTTATCGTGTCTTTTGCTTCTTTTTTTTTCTTATTTCATTATTTGATTTGGTTATCCATACTTTATTTTGCGAATGCTTTATTTTTTTGTAAAACTATATAGTAGTCTTTTTCAATTCTTTCCTGCAGCTTCGCCTTCCTTGTACCGAATAAAGGCACCCAGATTCAACATGGCTTCATCCGCCCGGTCTCGAACCTCACGGAACCGTCTCTTATCCAACGCCTTTACCCGCACTTTCAGTTTCGGATACGCGCTCTTCAGCACTTTAAGGAATCCTCCCTGCACAAACACGGGTCTATCGTACTTGAAGGCGGCATCAGCGTAGACATCGTAGATTGCATTCAACGCCTCGGAAATTACTTGAATTGGGATTTGGTCGTTGTTAATGACAGAGAGAAGGAATGGTCCGATGGTGGCGTTTGTTTCGGGCGGTGTTTCTGACTTTGCAAGGAGTCCCAATGTGGAAATGCATTTCAGTTGTAAAGTTTCAGTGGCGGAAAGAAGGGTTGTTGTTGTTGCAATCAAGTTGTTGATTTGGGCAAGTGATGGTGTCTGTACACATATTTGTCAATTTCTCGTTAGTGGTTGACAGCAAGAATGAAAAAACAAAAACTCACCAAGACAATCTTCTTACTGGCTCCCTTGAATTCATCAACCCCGCGCGCGAGGGCCCAAATAGCAGAAACGGCGGCCTCAATCGTTTCCACGACATTAATGGCACCACCGCCAGAAGCCGCAGCTCCATTATTCGCAGCATCAAACAAAAGACCCCAAATCCGCTCTACAACTTTAGTGTTTCCTGCACTATACCACGGCGTCCCACTCAAACAAGTCAGAATATTCTGCAAACACCCAAACGCACGGATCCGAACAGAATTCAACAGCTCCACAAAGGAATAAAACGGCGACTCTTGAGTAACAGTTTCAATCCCTGAACCGGTTCCAGCGCCTCCAACGGAAAGAATCAATTCAATCAATCCAAGACGTTCGATAACTGAAACACGGTCCTCTTGATCGCGAGAGGCAGAGCCTTCCTGGGCTTCCATTCCAGGGGCACCAGCACCACCGCTTTCAGCAGCCATTTGTGCCGCCAATTCTTCATCTTCCATCATTTGATCAAACGCGCTCGCGTCATTGCCTTCCTCTCCATCTTCCATCGCATCATCATCGTCACCCCATTCTTCTTCTTCTTCTTCACCACCATTGTCCCCACCAGCTTTTTCCACATAGTCTTCGCTGTACGCGTTCGCCAAAATCTCGAGACCAACCTGAACGGCGCTCAGGTATGTATTCGCAGCGTCTAGCGCTCGTTCCCCGGCAGTAGTCAGTTCTGGTGCAGCTGCAGAACCGCCGGCAGCAGTAGAGTTAGCAGCAGCCACAAGACAATTCTGCGAGGCATGCACAACGTCTTTACAAATTTGCTGTATCGATTGACTCGTTAGAACATGTGCGGTGGCAGTTGCAACATGTGCAGTTGTCGTGGACGAAAGGTTTGTAAGGATCGCGGTTGCTAGAATTCGAAAGTGAGTTGTTTTGAAGACAAGATTTTCAACCTTGCTGTTGTTGGGAGAGGGTTCGAAAGCAGGTGGGAGGTATTGGTTTGTGCTGATTTGATGGAGTGTTTGGATTCTTGGGGTGAGGGTTGGGTTTGAAATGTATTTTTGGAGGGTTGGGTTTTCTTCAGTGAGAGTTACAAGACATTGAGCTGTTTAAACAATGGAGAAGGTTTCAGTGGTGTTGGAAGCCAAAAAAAAAATAATAATAATAATAGTCTCACCACAAGCAATGGCCAAGGAAACCTTATTCGCCGCCCCTTCAAACTCCACATCAGCGAAATCAATACCAGCAAGCAAAAGCTCTGTGATCCTGATATCCGAGCTGGCCAAATCAAACGCCTCTTTACTACTCCCCACATCACAAAGAGCCCATAAAACCGAAACACATTGCTCGAAAAGAGCAAGAGTATTTTTTCGTTCCTCAAAGACTGAAATTTGTTGCTTCTTGAGCTTCTTTGCATCTCCTCCTCCAACAACAGGGGTAGCGGCAGTCCCTGCTTGAGATTCCAGCTTCACTTGCTCAACAACCGTATACACATTCGTCAATTGATTCAAAACAGCAGCCACAGCACCCTTGCGGACTAAATCTAACGCTACGTCCTCTCCCCCGCCAAAAAGGGCAAGATTCGCCAAACATCCAGCCAAATCAACACGAACAGATAGATCCGGTTCAATCGAGAGTCTTGTGACTAGGATCTGGGTAATATTTCCTTTGAGGAGTTGAATGCGGGAAGATGGATCCAGAACGAGACTGGACACAGCGGCAGAGGCCCAGGACCGTTCATCTGCTTTTTCACTTTGAATCTGGCGGGTTTTGATATGGTATTCATAATTATAAAAAAAATGATTTGCACCATATATTGGAAAAAAAAAAAGAGCTAAACCTTCTTGAGGATGGGAACAATCTGGTCCTTTAACAGATGATTCAAGTTTGACGAAACTTGTTCTTCTTCTGGTTCATTCTCATTTGTTTTGTTGTTATTTGTATTTGATGCTGTTGGTGTTGCTGAATAGATTGGATTCGCACGTTTGTGTTGACGAGGCGGTCGATTGTTGTGTTTTCCCATTTTTGGAAAAAGACAAAAAAAGAAAGAAATTAAAAAAAAAAAAAAAAAAGAGATTGTTTCATTTATCAACCAACACCTTTCAAAATCAGCAATGACGCTCAAAAGAAAGGAAAAGTCGAGCAACAAATGCTCAAGCATCGGAGGCCTGTTTGCCAGAGTCGCCATGCTGTTTGTCGCGGGACTTTTATTTCAGATTGACAAGAAACTCGCTGTAATCAATAGTACCACTGTCGTGAATACTATAA
The DNA here is from genome assembly GCA_025765595.1 of Obelidium mucronatum. Lineage (NCBI taxonomy): Eukaryota > Fungi > Chytridiomycota > Chytridiomycetes > Chytridiales > Chytriomycetaceae > Obelidium > Obelidium mucronatum. Next base: position 3,655 of record JAIVFH010000337.1, read on the forward strand.
GCGATTCAGATGCTCCACTTGGTCGTACTGCTGTGCCTCTTCCTCTTCCTCATCCCAGGAAAAACAGTCTTTTGACAGCTCCACCAAGCAACAAACAACCCGTCTTGATCAGTATCCCCACAGACTTGAATCCTCCCTATAAATCAATATTTCAGCACCCATACGCGCTCTTACTGGCCACGCGAAAGTGTGCCGCCACTCCATGTTCATTCATTGTTGCCCGCGACTTGCGGAGGAATATCACATTCAGCCAAAATGGAATGGACCATATTTGGATCGAGAATAACAACGAAACCGACGAGAAATCAATGCATTCATTCGCGGATATGGTTTTATCATCATGGAATTCCGAAATCGACAATCATGTTGTCGGAAAAAAGAAACGCGCTTTGGCTGTCTCGTATCACAACAACAACATATACCCATCCAACCAACCAATACAATATACTCATGATAACACTAATGATGGATCCAATCCAAATCCGAAAGGGGATCCATCCATGATCTCATACCTTACCGGCCTAAAAACCACATTTCACCCATTAGAACAAATCGTCAAAACTCTTGCCGCAACAACAACAGCAGCAGCAAATCACCGATTCCCTGAAATCATCCTCCTCCCAATAACCCCTCCTTCAATCCTCACTAAACTCAAAACCCAAAAACACCTCCTCCCCACAACTTTCCTCGTTTGGAACAGAATCGACAGCATTTACCCAACTCCACATGACTTTATCTCCACCATCGCGAAACAGAGTCCACCAATAACAACGGCGAGCTCACTCATGAAACGGAAACAACGACGCAGCCTTGCCATCGTGGACCTGGCTGCGTGTCCTCAGCTGCATCCAGGCGCAGTCGATTATATCCACCGACTCTTGTCAAATAACAACAACAATGATGATCATCATAATTCGTGGTCCGTGGACTTTATTGGCACAAAACATCCTGGTTCTTGTCTTGCTTCCTCACCACCACCCACCAAAGACAAGTCATTGTCTTCACCACAACACCCATTCCCAAACAGCGTTATCCAGAATGGCCATTACGCGCGTACAGCCGCGACATACCCATTCGTGCTATTTTTTTTCGAGCTCATGAGCACCAATATTGGTGGTGATGGGATTCCAGATTTATTCTGGCACGCGTTGGCTTGGGATACAGTTGTGGTTGTGGTTTCTCGGTTTGATTATACAGAGTATTTCCCGTGTCCTGGTAGTAGTAGCAGCAGTAGTGGTGGTAGTGGTGGTGGTGGTGGTACTGCCAACGCTGCCAAAAAGAATCCAAACAGCAACAACAACAACAAGAAGTGTGGCGCAGCAGGATACATATGGATTGACCCGACAAAAACATCACCCGAAGCCCTTCTTGAACGCCTTGAGACGCTGCTTGCCGGTACGGACGACTCGAATGACGTGGTGGTGGAGAGTTGGGATTCCTTGATGAAGTGGAGGAGGTCTATTTCGCAGAGTGTAAGTGGTGGTGGCGGTGGTGGTATCAGTAGTAGTAGTAGTAGTGTTGGAGGAGGAGGAGATGGTGGTTTCTCGAAAGAGCAAAGTTTGGGGAAACGGTTTTTAGGTCTGTGGGACAAGAAGGGGATCAAGAGTCTTGTTTGTGCCTTGTGTGATTTTGTTGCTACTGAAAATGGTTGGTTGGTCACAAAATAAAGACATATTTATGTAACAGGGGTACAAAGGAGTCTCCGTTTTTTAATTTTTCAGTCATTTTTCTTTTGGAAAAACATTGTAATTTTTGAGCCTCCGTTTTGTATAACGGGTGCTTCTTTTGTGGATCGATGTTTCTTTGTCGCTGTTGGTGTTGGTGATGCTGTTGTTGTCGTTGATTTTTTGGGCATTGGTTTTGCAGCCTTTGACGAGATTGCTGAAGAAGAGATTGATGAATGAGAAGAACTGGAGTCTTTGAATAGTTGAGTAGTGTGTTCCTTTTCTTGATGATCATTTACTTTGTCAAATTTTCGCTTTAAAGTATCGGTAGCAATACTACTGACAGAAGTAGCAGTAGAAGTACTAGTTGTAACAGATGCGTTGTATGTTGGTTCAAAGGGAATATTCGAAACCTGCGGTTTCAAAAACTTGAATAAACTGCCACTCTTTTCTCTAGCAGGAACAATACATTCGGCAGTGTTGTTTGCAATCTATTTTGAAAAAAAAAAAAAGCAAAAAAAAAGAAGTGAATGAGAATGAGAAAACGCATGACTTCAAATCAAAACAAAGAAAAGAATGCCAAACCTTGTTCACAAACGGATCAACTTCAATCCATTTCAAACCATCCTTCAACGGCTTCAATAAATTCTGAACGTCTTTGAATTTCGTGGATGGATCCAACCACTTGTCGATATCTTGTTGAGTTTGTAGAATCACTGGCATCCGATCATGTAACCAAGTGAGTTGAGATCCTTCTGAAGTTGTAGTAATGACTGTGAATGCATGAGCGGCGGAGGATGTGTACTTTTTTCCGGATGGGTTTGTTGTTGTTGTTGTTGTAGTTGTAGTAGGCTTGGAATTGAGGTGTTTTAGTGATACCAAAAATGTAGATAAAGATGGATATACGACCTGCGCCGGTAGACGAAGGAAAAAAAACAGGAAGGATACACCGCCTGCGGCGGTAAAAGAAGGAAAAAAAGCAAGGATACACCACCGAAGGCGGTAGAGAATCAAGAAAGAAGGAAGAAAGACACCGCCTACGGCGGTTGTTTCCGCCTACGGCGATAGAAGAAGGAAAAAAAGGATGGATACACCGCCTGCGGCGGTAAAAGAAGGAAAAAAAGCAAGGATACACCACCGAAGGCGGTAGAGAATCAAGAAAGAAGGAAGAAAGACACCGCCTACGGCGGTAGAGAATCAAGAAAGAAGGAAGAAAGACACCGCCTACGGCGGTAGAGAATCTTAGAGAAGGAAGAAAGACACCGCCTGCGGCAGTAGAGAATCAAGAAAGAAGGAAGAAAGACACCGCCTACGGCGATAGAGAATCAAGAAAGAAGGAAGAAAGACACCGCCTACGGCGATAGAGAATCAAGAAAGAAGGAAGAAAGACACCGCCTACGGCGGTAGAGAATCTTAGAGAAGGAAGAAAGACACCGCCTGCGGCGGTAGAAGAAGGAAAAAAACAGGAAGGACACACCGCCTGCGGCGGTAAAAGAAGGAAAAAAAAGGAAAGATACACCGCTTCGGCGGTGTATCTTTCCTTTTTGCGGTGTAGAATCAAATAAAATAAAGGACACACCGCCTTCGGCGGTTTCGATTCAAGAAAGAAATGAAGAATATGTACCGCCTGCGGCGGTAGAGAATGCGAAAAAGAAAGAAGGAAGAAAGACACCGCCTACGGCGGCAGAGAATCAAGAAAGAAAAGAAGGATACACACTGCCTTCGGCAGTAGAATACACCGCCTACGGCGGTAAAACAACACACTGCCTTCGGCAGTAAAAGACACCGCCTACGGCGGTAAAACAACACACTGCCTTCGGCAGAAAAGGCAGAAAAGACACCGCCTACGGCGGTAAAACACACTGCCTTCGGCAGTAAAACAGCGGTGACCATCTCACCTCTTGATACAAACAAGCATAAAAAAGAAATCCAGGAAAAGGAGTAGCAAAACTACTTGTAGTAGCAGTAGTAGTTGAAACATCATCAGAACGATCCTTCTTCAAAACCAGATTCCTCTCGCAAACAAAAAAAGGAACGGAATTCGTAGTAGAACGGTTTGGTTTCTCAAGCCATTCAAAGAATCCTTGAGAAACAACAACAGCACGATGAGAATTTTTTAAGGAATTCCAAGTAGTTGAAGCGGAAGAAATGAGAGTATCGTCACGGGCATTGATTGAGAGTGTAGGATTGAGAGAGTGTGTGTTTGTTTTGATGCCCCATTGCATGAGCGAGAGGGTTCTAGAAGGAGTTGAAGATGAAGAAGTTGAAGATGATGAAGTCCTCCTGGTTATCACTGGCTGCAGTCTCATTGGACCGCTGTTGTAGGATGGCTTGTAGTAGGATGACGGCGGGTTGTTTGACCAGACCGTTGTCTGTGCCGCCGCTTCGACTTGTTCCTGGCTGGCAAACAGCACAGTCCGTCCACACATTTTTTAATTTATTTTAATTTTAATTTACTTTTCATTTCTTTTAATCACATGATTCACAATCACAAGTCGTCCCAGATGGAAGCGCCTCCTTCGTCGATTGAAATCTGCGCAAAGAACGGCCGCAGCCGCGCCGCTTCTTCGGCCATCTCCAGCGGCGTCCGCGGTTTGCGCTCGGCGTCTGCGTCGACGAACATCGCGCGCTCAGCGGCGTCGACGGCGGCGTAGACGTGGTCGTTGAGCGGCCAGTCGCGCGCGCGCCGCGGCAGCAGATGCCAGTGCACGTGCGCGACGCTCTGCCCGGCCGCTGCGCCGTCCTGCAGCGTCAGCGTCAGCGCTGCGCCGCCAAACTCGCGCTCGACCACGCCGCCAACACGCTGCGCCGCGAGCGCAAGGTCGCTCGCCTCCGCCGCCGTCAGCTCGCTGTAGCGCGCGACGACCCGCCGCGGGATGAGCAGCACGTGGCCCGGCGTCACTGGCTTCAGATTGACGAGGCCGAACGTGGTGCGCGTGCTGTAGAAGATTTCATTCGCTGTGATTGTGTGCGGCCCAAACTTGAACTGCTGCATCTCTCTTTTTGGTTTTTGTTGTTTTTTTATTACTTTTTTATTTATTTATTTATTATTGTTACTATGTAAAAAGTAAATGATTCAAAGAGATTTAAAGATACAGCGTAGAAGCACTCAATGGTGTCGTGATAAAGAAACTGGGTGCTTGCGACTTGATGCTGTCGCTTGATGTCTTGATGGATGATGCAGTAGTAGTAGTAGTAGAACTAGAAGGTACTTTTGACTGCACTTGCGCATTCAGCTTCTTGGCAATCTGGATGTTGAGCAATGGGTCACTCAATGACTCAATCTATCGACATTGTTGAATCCTGGCATTCTTGCTTCTCTTTTCTTTTTTCTTTTTTTTTTTTTTTACTTTGGGGTGATACGGCGAGTTTTATATACTTTTTAACATTTTTCATGGAACCCTCATTTTTTTTTGTTTAATTTTCGCCCAGTTTTTTTCTTTCTTTTTTTTTTTTTTTTTTTTTTATCGTTTCAACCATGTTTCGTCAAACTGACAAATCCTAAAACCCTTCTTTTTTTTTTAACCGCCGTAGGCGGTTTGATCCCACCGCCGTAGGCGGTGTTTCCTATCGCCATAGGCGGTGTTTCCTACCGCCGCAGGCGGTTTGTTTCTTTTCTTTCGTGATCCTACCGCCGTAGGCGGTTTGTTTCTTTTCTTTTCTGATCCTACCGCCGTAGGCAGTGTTTCCCACCGCCGTAGGCGGTTTGTTTCTTTTCTTTCCTGATCCTACCGCCGTAGGCGGTTTGTTTCTTTTCTTTCGTGATCCTACCGCCGTAGGCGGTTTGTTTCTTTTCTTTCGTGATCCTACCGCCGTAGGCGGTACCCTTCTTTTCTTTCTTGATTCTCTGGCGCCGCAGGCAGAAACTATCGCCGTTAGGCGCGGTGTCTTATTCTTCAAAATTGGAACTTTAGAATTCGTGGGGGGAACTTTTACGCTTTCAAGTATTACAAAATTTGATGACAAATTGAATAAAAACAATCTCGCCAAAAAAATGAATGCACCACCCCAACAACCCGCAAAGCGAGGACGGAAACCAATCCCCACTGACAACAACAACACCAACAACACCACAACAACAACAGCATCAGGGCAACCAACATTGAAACGAACAGTGCAACTCCGAGAAGCCCAACGAGCCCACAGAGAAAAGAAGGCTCTCTACGTCCAAGATTTGGAATCTCGTGTCCGCAAACTCGAAGAAGAAAACGCTAATGTAAAGAAGCTTCAAGATAGGATCAGTCAGTTGGAGTTTGAAGTTCAATTGTTGACGTCGAGTGATGATGCAACGAATTCTGCTGCTGGTGCCAGTGGTTTGGCTGCCTTGCTTGGACAAACACCGCCGTCGTGTGGCTCCTGTGTTCTCAAGGAAAGCCGTATACAAAGCCTCGAAGAGCAAGTCACTCTACTCAAGAAGGAATCCTCAAAGGAGAATACCACTACCACCACAACATTCAACACCTTGATCCAACAACCCCTTGCACAAAGCATCGCTTCTTACACCACCCCTCCCGACACATTTCCAACGGGGAGTTTATTTCAAAACACTGATATGGTCATGGACGAGCTGGATGTCTTTTTACAAGGCGTCACACCAAGAATCATGACGTCAGAGGAAATCTATGGACCTGTGGAAGTGGAATCGACCCGTTTATCTCTGAGAATGATTCCTTCGCTCAAGGATTCTCTTTGTGTGGACCATTTGTGTGAATCTTATGTGGTAGGGAAAACTTTGCTTTAACGGGTGACGTGGCAGCATTAAAAACCACAACAACAAACCCCTCCCCAAAAGGCCATAAGCAGGACTTCAGATATTATATCAATGAAAAGAACAATGCTTCAATTCGTGCATGCAGTCAATGCCCTCTCGAAACAGTGCGACGAATCCGAAATGCATCGTGTGTTTGACGTGATTTCAATGCATTTCGAAAGGAACCTGCTTCATACGGTACGACGGGGGATTTTTTTTTTTTTGGAAGTAAATCTTGACTTGTTTGTTTGACTAAAATTCAAAAAAAAAAAAAAAAAAAAAAAAAAAAAAAAAAAAAAAAAGCAATATTCTGTTCAATACTGGACCGTATTCCTTCCTTCCAATCCCATCGCGCTTGCTTCTGACCAGCTTTTAAAAGACGAGGAATTGATTCAAACGCTTGCGTTATTTCGTGCGCGCATCAGCCTTCTGCCATCGTTGGTGTCGTCGCAGGAAGCCATCAACGACCTTTGTAACACAGTAGTAAGTTTATGTATATGTATTTTTTTTTGTTGTTTTTTTTTCTTTTTTTTTTTATGCATCAAGAAAAGTTTCTTTTTTTAATAACCAAAAAAAAAAAACACAAACACAAAACAGCATTTGGCATTCACAACTCGAAATGTTGATTCCTTCTTTAGAATCAACTTGTCTTTGAGTAAGATGTTGGTGGCTACAACCCTTGAAGATCGGAAGCAGCTCTTGATTCTTTTCCACGAGGTGCGGAAATCACGGTTGGATCAAGTCGATGATTTGGTTCGGATGGCTGAACGATTCACGTTGGGGTAATGAAAAACAGCTTGCTCGTGCCATTTATAGTAAAGCTTGCATTTTCAAAAAAAGAACAATTATTTGTTTTTAAAAAAAGATTTGTCAACAATAATGTCTCAAATAGGTCCGCCGTCCAAGCAACGAGGCCGCAAGCCGATTCAAGACACCGGCAATTCAGACCCAACAGTATCCAAACGAACTGTCCAGCTTCGAGAAGCACAACGAGCTCATCGGGAACGTAAAGTGCAATACCTCCAGGATTTGGAACTCAAAGTCAAGGAGTTGACGGAAGAAGCTAGTTTGGTCAAGAAACTCAAGGCTCGGGTTCAGCAATTGGAGTTTGAAGCTGGATTGCGGGATCCGTTATCTGGGACGAGTACTACTAGTTTGTTGCAAGCAGCGGCCGCTGGTGTGCTATTGAATGAAGTTGGAGCAAGCAATTGCGGGTCATGTGTGTTGAAGGAATTCCAAGTGAATGAACTCAAAAAGGAATGCCAAGAGTGGAAGGAAAAGGCAATGTCCCTCATGTCGATGCAACAGCAACAGCAACAGCAACAACAACCAACCCCACCACCTCCCATGACGATGCCGTTGGCTGCCCCGACATCAACCGCGAGTCTTTCACCTATACCCGATGCATCTCTTTTCAATGTTGATACTACCGTTGACACTGTAATGGATGAATTGGATGTGTTTTTGAGTGGTATTACCCCACGTTTCTTGACATCTGAGGAAATCTATGGACCTGTTGAAATCGAATCGACTCGATTGTCGTTGAAAATGATTCCATCTTTGGTTGGGAATCCTTCGGTTGATTTGATTTGTGATTCGATTGTGGTGAGCAACCTTTTTTTTTTTTTTTTTTTTCGATGATGAAGGTGGGCCTTATTTACCCGGTTTTTGTGAAGGCACTCACCCAAACATCGGATCTCCTCGCCATGAAGAAAATAATGTTGAAGTTTGTTCGTGGGATTAATCATATATGCGTGAATTGCCATGACGCTGAACGGTCTCGCGTGTTTGAAGTCATTGCCATGCATTTTGAGAGGAATCTGTTGCATACTGTACGTTATATATATATAGGAGAGCTATTTTTTCTTGTTTTTTTTTCCACGGGGGGGGGGGGGGGGGGGGGGGGGGGGGGGGGGGGGGGGCGGTTTTTTTTTTCTTGGATGTGTATTTAATGCTTACAGTTCCGCCCACTTGATTCCTAGCAATACTCTGTGCAATTCTGGTCCGTGTTCTTGCCGCCGCTTCCAGCTGAAATCCAAATATCACATTCGAAACCGGGATTAATCGCGTACATCAATCAACTGCAAGAAAACTTGCAGCAGCTTCCTTCTCTTGCAGCGGCAGGAGGAGATATTGTTTTGGAATTCTGTAATACCCTGGTGAGTTCCACTTTTTTTTTAGCATTGGCCGGCCATCCAAGAAAAAAAAATCACGACTCATCTGATCCGTTTTTTAAAAACAAAAAATAATAGAAACTTGCATTTGGAAATCAAAGCACAGAGGCATTTTTCCGTATTGGTTATTGTCTAAACAAACTGTTTGTCGCAACGAGTCTTCAAGATCGAGCACAGCTGTTGCGATATTTCAACGGGTTGAGGGAGGCGCAGTTGGATGATGTGGATGATTTGGTGACAAGGGCTGAAGAGATTACGTTGAAATAAAAAAAAACAGACTTGGAATAAAATGGAATCAACGCCGTCGGTACCACCAACAAAGAGAGGCAGGAAACCAACAGCAACAACAGCAAATGATCCAAACTCAAAACGGGCGATGCAATTGCGAGAAGCCCAGCGCATGCACCAGCAGCGAAAGGCGCAATACGTGAAAGACTTGGAACAGCGAGTCCATGAGCTCATGAACGAAAACAAGGAGCTCAAGTATTTGAAGGAGAAGGTGGAGCAACTTGAGCTTGATTGCCACCTGCTGAAGAGCAAGAATCCTGCGATCCAAAGCTTGCTATCGACCGCTGTTAGTAACAACCGCACGTGCGATTCTTGCCAAACAAATATGATAAAGCTTCAGACTCAATTGGACGCCGCCAACAGGAAATGCAGCGAATTGCAATCGAAGCTTGATCAGAACCGGGTTCAAGATGATCTCTTTGGGTGGACGGAATCCATCTTTACTGGTTCTTCAGCAATCACGATACCCCCTCCACTGCCACCACTGTCGATCAGCAAACAATCGCCAGATAATGATTACATTATGGATGACCTGGATTCCTTCTTGAACGGGATCAGGCCTCGTTTGATATCTGCAGAAGAAATCTTTGGGCCTTGCGATGTGGAACTCCTGCGACTCTCTTTGAAACTTATACCATCTCTTTCGGAGTCTGAATTAATTGATTCTTTGATGGATTTGATTACAGTTGAGTGTTATTTGGCTCTGTATCTGACGCTTTTTTTTTTGGTAAACGAACCTTTCCCCAGGCACATACTCAAAGTACAGATCTAATCACATCAAAACGAATCATACTCAAGAGAGTAAGGATTATGGGACAGTTATTCCAAAGATGCGCCATTTCAGAACGAGCCCAGTTTTTCAAAGCGATTTCCAGTCAAGTGGAAAGGAATATCAATCATGTCGTTGAGTAGCCCCCACACACCCACCTTATGCAACGCACATCTTGCTAAAGCATTAAATGTATATTTTCTCACAAATAGAAATACTTGGTTCAAGTGTGGTCTTCCTATTTGCCGCATCGCACTCTGGGGTCGTCCCCAACATTTCGAATCTACGGCGCCTCCCCAGACCCCAAAAAGTGCCACCCAGATTCATCATCTCATTCCGCTGTTCTTGAAGAAACGAAACTCCCACTTCTTCTTCGTACCTGTCTCCAACAATTCAAATCCGTCCAGGATTACCAGGACCTTGTTGAGGAATTTGTGTATAGCTTGACCAAAGGGATCGACAGGGATGACCCCGAGACTTTGTTTCGCGTGAATTTAAGTGTGGGGAAACTTGCGGTTGCTGCTAATGTAGCGGATCGTGCGGATTTGTTGATGCTGGTCCATGAGATTCGGGATGGGCATCAAGATATTGTGGAGGAAATGATTTCGAAAGCTCAAGAATTGACGCTGGCTTGAAAAAAGATACTATAGTCCGTACGGTGAAGGGAGGAATAAACACTAATTTTACAAAGTAATGAAGCTCACTGACATCGCTCTTGTGGGATCTTGTGGCTTAGTTGTCAAAGCGCCGGTCTCATAATCCGAAAAGAATAGATATACTGTAGCGTTGCTTGCAGCTACTTTTCTTTGTTTGGTGTTGGTTGCAAATTTTCAGTCTTAAATTTCGGCCCAGAATAAGCCCATAAAAAACATAAGACCAAGTTTATTTTTCACTCTTCAGTTCTGCCAGCAAATCAAAAACCATGAAAACTCTGATCCAAAAAGAAAAAAAACGAATCACTGGATGTTAATCTTCTTGACTCCTTCATCCAAAGCCTTCTTCAAAAGAGTCAATTCAAGAACACCATGGTCCATGGTGGCAGTAACTGCGTCAGCATTGGCATCATTGGGAAGGCGAACACTTCGAGAGAATTTGCCAAAAGAGCGTTCAATAACATGGCGCTGGTTGTCTTTGGTTTCCTTTTTGGTGTTGCGTTCTCCAGAGATAGTCAAGATATTGTCCTTGATTGTAATGTTTACTTCATCCTGTATTAGCAAAGAGTGTGGTGTCAGCAAAACCAACGGTGGAGGAAACAAAAGCAATATTTTACCTTTTTCACACCGGGAAGGTCAGCATGTACAATGTACCCTTTCTCGTTTTCAGTCAAGTCCAAACGCGCATTGAAGGAGCCACCCCAGTACTTTGAGGAAATCTGGTTCGCGTCATCCGTGTTTAACTCGGAAGAAGTCATGGAATTGAGTTGGGCATTCATGAGGCGATCAAAGTCGCGGAAGAGAGAGTCGCGTGGTAAGAACACAGCCATTTTAATTGTTGGTATTTGGTTTTTGGAGGTTTTTTTTTATCAAATGCTTACGTCTCTGAACCGCCAGAGGCGAGGCGCTTTTATACTTTTTTGATTTGTAATTGAATACAGATTAAATCATGCTTCGCTGATTGTGAAAGTAGATTCGCGAAATTTCTAGGGTTTTCGATCGGATTCTATGTGTTGCACAAGATATTCCATGAGAGTTTCCACTATACCGTAATTGATAACTAAAGAAGCACTTGATTGATGGTGTTCTTTGACTCAAATGTTCGAAGACAACGTGGTTTGGGGTACACTGATGGGGTGTTTCATCAAAATGCTGGAAAATATGCATAAAATATGGTTCTTTCCTCAAACATGTATTATGCACATATATAGCATGCTTTGGAAGGAAGGCTTGAGAATCTGACACTGGAATCCTTTGAGCTCTTTGAAACATGGAAAATCATGTCAGAAGAAGGAGTGTCACCAGCATCAACAGTCGCCACTGCGCCATTCCCACCAGCACCAGCATACAATCCACACAGCGGCCGAGGCAGAAAGAGGACTTTGGATGAGCCCATCTCGAAGAGAAGCGGTCAAATGAGAGAGGCCCAAAGAGCCCACAGAGAACGCAAGAAGAACTATCTGTTTGATCTCGAGAGAAAAGCAAAGGAGCTGGAGACTGTAAAACAAAGGGTTTCGGAGTTGGAGCTGGAACTGGCAAAGACAATTCATGGTGTTGGTGCCAAATCAACCCTAGCTCCTTGCATTCACTGCGCCACGGAGCAGTTTAAAACTTCTCTCTGTATGGATCAAGTGAAGGTGTTGGAGAAGCAGGTTGTCGATTTGAAGCTGGAGGCAGAAGTTTGGAAGGCCAGAGCATTGGGGGTTGCAGCACAAACGCCAGTGCTGCCCATTATTTCGTCACCTAGTATTGGTACATTTGTACTGGATCAATCTCCAGCTGCTTCAGTTTCCGAAGGATCTATGTCCATGGATTCATCCACTTTCATGAACCAATCCATGGTTCCATCAGAACAGCTATTTGGTCCGATGGATATTGAATCGACTCGACGAGATTTGAAACTTTTGCCCTCGCTGATGGGTTTGACTGTCGCTGATGATATTGTGAACATGGCCATTGCTCAAACCAAAGTTGACCATGTTGGTCAAGTGAAGAGAATGTTCTTCAATATGATTCGGTTGGTTCTTGACGCTGTCGTTTGAAGTTAGTTGACTCGAATTTGGTTCTTCAGGCTGTTGAATGAGCTATTTGATTCATGTTCGGTTCTTGATCGTGCAAAAGCTGCTGAAATTGTTGCAAAGTGTATGCAGGGAAATTCTCATCACTTGGTTTGTTAGAAACCATCACACAATGTGTGTCATATCTAATCGTTGGGTTACAGCGATACATCACAAATTCATGGGCAGGACTCTTGCAGGAATCATCGACACCTCGCCAGCCTTGCGCAAACAAAGCAAATAGTCGAGGGTTTAACTTGCTGCGCTCTTCGCTTCTTTCAATACCTTCTCTAGCAAACGCCCAGGATCAAATTGATGAGTTCTGCCAGATCTTTGTATGTGTAGTTCTTTGTTCTATTGGCTTACTAGTACTGACTTACTGTCCGTTCAGACACACGCTCTGGAGGAGCAGGACCCTGACGGTTTCTTCCGCGTTCATGTGGCAATTTCAAATTTGGAAGCTCTCCTCGTGTCCGTTGAAGAAAGGACGAGGTTTTTTTCCGCCTTTGAAGTAGCGAGGGAGGGAAACCGAAAGGATATGGAAACTTTGATCCAGAAAGTTGAACAAACTGCTTTGTAAAATCTTATTTTTTTCTTACAGCAACATACATACGATCAGTAAATAGCAATAAAACGCGGTTGTAGATATGGAGATTGAAGGATATGCTGAGGATGTTGTTTGCATTTTACGTTGATGGTTAAACCATTCATTCATTGATACACCTTCTACATCCACTTTACTGGAAGAAGCAGGTAGCAGTAGCTCTTTTAGAATTGCAGATCCACTGACTGGTTTATCCTGTTTTTTGTTTTGTTTATGATACACTCGGACAGTATTGTTGATAATTGACTCACAGATGCCACCATATGCCCAGCGCCCGCTACACGAACGTCTATTCGAAGCATAAGATATTTCCAGTATCAGATTATGTTGGATATTCAGACTTACATGTCAAACCCCTTTCCGACCAGTAGCGGCCAGCCACTGCATCGTTTACCTTCCAATCGACACCACGTTCATCCTTAAACCCAGTACTTCCTCCCCACGTTAAATTTGAGAGCAGAGCTTCAGTTCCAACGTAGTTCAGAATGAAGTCGCGGTCGCCATTAAACATCAAAATCTTGATTCCCTGCTCCAACAGTCTGGGAAAAAACTAAAAAACATGGCCATTGTTTAATACAAGCTAAAAAAGTATATTTAACGTACTGTATCAGCAGATGGTCCGTACTTTCTGTCATTTTGCACTTTTATAGTGATATCTCGGCATTGTTTCCATTTGTACCATGGCTCGGAATCAATTAATGGTGGGTCCACATGAACAGCGAGTCTAACTTCCTCCGACTAGTCAAATAGTTGAGTTGCTACGGAGTGTACCAGATTTGCGTGTCTTACATTCAAATATTCAGTCAACCGTGAATTCCTTAAATAGAACTGATCCGTTTCCCAACAGGGAATCTCATAATCAATGTTATACAAATCCAAGCAAACAGCTTTCGAATCTCCTGCTCCTTCTTCTTGATCCACCATGTCTTGACGACCCCGCCTTGATTTTTGAAACCAGTCATTCGCCAGTTTCGCTGCATCGCATTTAAAAGGCAACTTTGCCACATCTTTGAACGATTTGACATGGAGGCAAGCTACTTCGACTCTGTTCATCCATTCTCTTCCCTCTATTGAATACTTGAATATGTCCGTTCCTCGCAAATATGAAAACTTGTCAATCATGGCTTGAGGATAGTCAATTTGTGAAACATAGTTTATGAGACCGTTTCCAATTCCAATTCCTTTTAAGTTGAGCTGTTTTGGAGGGATTCAGAGATGGAATACTTAAAAGAGATGTCAAACCGGAGTCACGCCATCAATCAAAGTTTTACAAAGACTAATTGCTGTACTCATGTATGGTATGTAAATGCCAGCGTATGACTCCCCTGTAATATAGAGGTTCCACTTCTTCGCCAATGGAAATAGGTTATAGAATCCATTCAAAAAAACAACAAATTGAGCCGCAACCTTATCGAAACACTTTTAGAACATAAAAAAGTGCATTTTGATTTCATTACTTGGTATTCTGTAAACGGCCCCCTATCCGATTTGTAGTTGAAACTGAATCCCACGCCAAGTGGTTGTTCAAGATACAAAAGGTTTGCTTGATGATGCCAGCTGTTTGGATTTATTCCTATCGTTCCATCTGCGTTCATTGTAATTGGTCCGTTCTCTTCGAAGCTGCCAAATAGAGACGAGCTGAGGCAAAAGTTTGTCAGCTACGGCAAGGTTCGAATCTGGAATCCATACCACCCTGGACCTGATCGGTTAACGAAGGTTTCAGTTATGGTTATAACGTAGATATCGGTTGCGTGTGTGTGTGTGTTGTTGAATGGCAGGATCTGGCAAGACAAAAGTTCCAACTAACCGCCATTCAGCCATATAACCAAATCAGTCGACTGTATATCCGATGACGGAAAATACCTTCCAAAAACGAAGTTGATTTAATGGAACTTCCGGCTTCCCCGACTTAAGTTGGCTCACCAGAAAAATAACGAGTTGTCGGCTGATATGCCGCCACCGTCTGCAGCGATCGGAATAAACCCAGCATATTGTCCGTTGAGTGAGGATTCCAGCTCAGCTGTTTGATTGGGTAAAGATGTAACTTTATAGTGGCTCGCGTCCAGTGTATTGGGAGGTAGACTATCGGGACACGTGAAAGATAAAGGAGATTCTTCTGCGGAACTTGATACAACAGAAACAGACAAGCAGATTACAATCCAAAGGATGAGGGCTTCAGAATACATCCCTCTCCCTTTTCCTCCCTCTAAATGATTGATCGCGATTGGAGTAGGCCCAATTCAGATACTTTTTTTTGTGAGATTTACAAAACATGATCATCGCTACAGTTCGAAAGCCAGATTCCAATAATAAAGACGAAAGTAGAGCAATCTCATCATATGAATCTAATGCGTCGCACCATTTTCAGAAGTATAGAATATATGATATCATGTTCATGCAGGGATAAAACCTGCAGCACCCTTTTTCACATCTTCCAATTCAACAATTTCTGCTTGACTCGACGAAGGCTCAGACCCAGTTTCCATTTTCCACAGATGCCTAAACGCAACTCCAAATGCTAGAGATACCACCAACAGTCCCACCCCAATCCAAAACGTAGCGGCATATCCCTTCATTAAATTTTCATCACTATTGCTACCAAGATCGCTTCCGTTGGATAATGACGTAGTAACAGCTCCAGCAACCGTGAACTCAACAGCGATTCCAACACCATATCCCAACTGAACAACTGTATTCAAGACCCCTCCGGCAAAACTACGATGCTCCATACTCACCGAACTCATAAGCAGAATATTAAAAAAGTTAAAAACAACATCGAATCCAAGAACTATAAAGCAGAGGGCTGGAAATGCTAGTGCCCAATAAGATATGTTTCCGTTCACAAAAGCATAGAGGACACAGGCAAGAATCATGCTGACGTGGCCGAAGATAAGAAACGGCAAGGGGTATGGATATTTCGTGGCAAGATATCCAGTTGCCGTTGCAGTAGTGAATCCGACGACCATCATGGGAATGAGGTGGACCGCCGTCATGACAGTGCTTAAGTGGTAAATGTTGAGGAGAGCGAGGTTTGCAAAGACCGCGAACCCATTGAATGCAAAGAGCACCAAGAACGTCATCAACAAAAGTAGCGTTGTTTGTGGATTAAAGAAGCTGGATGGCACCAGAGGGTTCTTGACTTTGCGCTCCCAATAGAGAAAGAGAGCTGCTCCGACAAACGACAAGAGTAGCGGCGATAAAATTTGAGGAGTGGACCAGCCTTCCTCTGTTCCGGCGCTGTAACCATATTTAGTCAATTCAACCACCAACTATGCACTCACGTAATGGCGTAAATGAATAGAATCAACGATCCTGTCGACAAGACAGCGCCCAGATAATCCATATTTTTAGCAACAATCAATGCATCGTCTCGTTTCACGGGTTTATCTGCTGGCAACACGACAGCTCCAAGAATGAGAACAAGTAATGTCAACCCAGCGTAAAGAAAGAACACAGCCCTCCACCCTAGTGACTCTCCGATAGTTCCGCAGACGAACAGACCGCAAATAAAGCCCAGTGGCGAAGCAGCACCAAACTGGGACAAGGCAATATTCCGTTCTTTGGGGTCATCAAAAAGATCGGTAATCGCACCAACGGCACTTGGAATATTGGCTGCGGCACCCATTCCCTGAAGAGCACGAGCAAATATTAAGTGGTTTGTTGTCGGGGCAAACCTGGACGGAGTATTAGTAATCAAACTTGATTTCAAATGGGATCCCCATAAGTCACAGTCACATACCCACAGTAGACAGACGCCAGTGTCAGCCAAGCCATTCCAATCAAAAACCCTTTCTTTTTTCCAAACAGGTCAGTCAGTCTGCCAAATAGCAGGAGCAATCCACCAAACGTCAAACTGAAACAAGTAGAAAGTGGTTTAACATAACGTCAGATTGAAACTAGACTCATGGAGTTCGCAACTTCAAAAGCCGATTCATTCTTACTTATAGGCAGATAGGATCCACTGTGACTCGCTGGGGCTAGCTTTGAGCGAGTCTGTTATGATGGGAAGGATGATGACCAGAATGAGAAACACATCAAGGAACTGAGCCATGCAAAGCACTAGATGGCACCATCGCTTGTTGGTTCGAGATTGTGTCATCAATGTCCAAATCAAGCCCTCAAAATCCTCCAAACGTTTTGAATTCGATTCAAATTCGATTTTTGAATGTTTATTTATGAGAAACAAAACGAGAAAAGAGACAAAGAAGAAAACAGAAATTAAAGCATGGAAATCAGGGATCCAACGATCACAGCAAACAATCCGGCAAACAAGCTTTCAGTGGCACCTGAAGTCTTTTTGGGAGTTGTCGAAGTACCGGTGCCTGTGGCAACAACATTATTGAATGGACTCTTTGTGTTTTTCTTGAAGTAGTCACTCATCCACAAAGCGGAATTCTTGACTTGTCTCTTCAAGCTACCAGTATCCAAGTTCACTTTTCCGTTTCCACTTGGGTCCCAATAATCAACAGCAATATGACCCCATCGGAATTCATATGTGTAAAATTCATAGTTATCAATCAATGACCATGCCAACACAGCTGTCAAGGGCACTCCGTCCTCAACCACGGAAGCAATCACTTGTGGTGCATTCAACTTCCAGAAATCAACACGCAATGTGTCATTAACTGCTTGAGCAAAGTTGGTTTCCAACGCTCTTGGAACATGGTATCCCAATTCGGCAATCACAATCTCCTTTCCATATCGCTTGTAAAGAAAGTTGGGCAACGCTCGTGCTCCTTCGGGACGAGGATGTGGCCAATAGGGCATGTTGAAGTGGAATTGATAGTCATCAATTTCTTGGGCAGGGTAGGCGGCGTCTTCTCCGATTGGGTTTGGTGGCAAGTCGTTAGTGAACGAGCTGTAAATGTTGACGGCAACGTAGTCACAGGTTCCGTTGATGAGAGCAGATTGCGCAGCTGTGAATTTGGGGATGAGAGGACGTGCGGTTTTAATTCCCGGTCCGTAGTCTCCTGTCATGCAAGGGTCAAAGTACCTGTATTGGTAGTGTATGTCAGTAAGTATAGACAAATTTTTAAATGCGTCCTACCATTCTGCTTGACGAATATGCGAAGCATCTTCAGTTGCGGTGGGGCTGGTAGGAGCTGGATCTGGATCATGCCATTCCATAATGGATGGAAGAGAAAACTTCCACTTATCACCACCAGGCATTTTTCTAGCAGCCTTCACAACAGTCGCATGTGCAATAATAGAGTTGTGCATGCACTGATAATACAACTCATCCGAAGTCGTTGTGAAGGGTGCAAACTGAGGACGATGCATACAGAAATCGCAGTTGGCACGGGGCTCGTTGAGCGTAAGCCAATAGTTGACTTTGGATCCAAAGTTTGTGAGTAGAACTTGAGCGTAGTTTGCAAAAGCGTCAATAATCTGAGGGCTTTGAAAACCTCCGAACTGGTCCTGGCAGGCTGGCAAAAAATATCAACATGGATGTCAAGTCAATTTGTGGGATAGAATGGCTTACATTGCGGCAAATCCCAGTGAAACATCGTCAGGAATGGCTCTGCACCCTGGTTTCGAACCTCGTCAATCATGTCGCTGTAATACTTGATTCCTGCCTGGTTAACGGCACCATTACATCCAGGAAGGATGCGAGACCAAGCAACAGAGAATCTGTAGGCCGTAGCTCCGAGCTGCCCCAAGTAAGCAAGATCTTGTTTAGTTTGATTGTAGTGATTAGCAGCTCTGTAAGGAGTGCCGTGGGTAGGGTAAGCCGCCTTGTTGAGGTAAGCGTCTGATGGAGGAGTTAGTAAGCTTGGAGCGATGATTTCTGTGTTTTTGTGAGTGTGACGTACGATCGAAGACAGAAGGACTCTTCCCATCCAAGTTCCAGCCTCCTTCCATCTGCATCGCAGCTGTAGCAAAAGTGGAAGGTAAGTCCAATAGTCTACGGGTACATTCCGAGTCTCTTACATCCTCCGAAACCCCATGCAATAGGGGCTGGTTGTACTGCCATTTTAAGGATTGAAATTGAAATTGAAATGAGATTAACAACACAAAACTATGTTTGCTGCAGTAACCACCTTCCTTCTTTTCTTTCAAGGCATTAAGAAGTAATAGCTGTATTCACTTCACGGTTGCAACAAGAAGTAACCGCAATATATAAATATTGTATAGAAGCATAAAATGCTCTTGACCAGAGTCGAACTGGTGACCTTCGGATTATGAGACCGACGCTTTGACCAACTAAGCCACAAGAGCTGATGCCATCGGGAGAGTTTAGTAGTATATAATCAATAAACAATGCTTCACGATAAACAAAAGCATTCAGATCAAAACAGCAGATTACAATAACCGGCATTGTTGGCTCTATGGTTCTTTCTTTGTCTTCAAATAAATCAAAATCAGGGACCATCATTTCAACCCTTCTTTTCCAAGCCAAGCATCGCCTTATCTAAAAATCAGATCTTCAAATGAATTCCTCGTTTGTACCTTTTGCACTCCACTCTCAGTCCTATACAGCCGCAAACGCGAACGAGTAATAGACTCTAGGAAGTTGTGGTTATTCACTTCTGACACGCTTATCCTACTCAGGCATCAGCATGATCACTCCCACTCTCACTCTCACTCAGAGAAGGAACATGGTCATTCCCATGAAATACTCGATAATCCTGGGAACTATGAAGACAGAGAGCCATTCATGTGCCGCGATTGGAGCGAGCGCGCTTTCACGGTGGGAATTGGAGGGTATGTACAAAATGTACCATGTGCAACAAGGGTTAAATTCAACCCTTCATGTACAAATGCACCTTTTAACAGTCCCGTTGGTTCTGGAAAGACTGCTCTGATGCTTGCCCTTTGTCAGAAGCTCCACCCAGAGCACAACATTGCTGCAGTCACGAATGACATTTTCACTCAAGAAGACGCTGAATTCCTGACGAGAAACAAGGCTCTTCCTTCCGATCGGATTAAAGCGATCGAGACAGGTGGTTGTCCCCACGCGGCAATCCGAGAAGATGTTTCTGCAAACTTGGTAGCGTGCATTTCCCAGCTTTGAATTCACTGTGCTTCTTTGGCCTTATTTTTGTAACTTATGAATAGGGTGCTCTCGAGACTCTTTCCAGAAAATTCAATTGTGGTTTACTCTTGATTGAATCCGGTGGTGACAACTTGGCAGCCAACTATAGTCGTGAATTGGCCGACTACATTATTTATGTCATTGATGTTTCTGGCGGTGACAAGATCCCAAGAAAGGGTGGGCCAGGTGATCAAGAATCATGTTAAAAAAAAGAATCAGACGTCTTATGAAACTACCTACAAATTCTAGGAATCACGCAATCCGATTTGCTTGTTATCAATAAGACGGACTTGGCTGAATTAGTTGGGGCGGATTTGTCCGTCATGGACCGCGACTCTAAAAAGATGCGTGGATCTGGACCAACTGTTTTTGCCCAAGTAAAGAACGGTCAAGGAGTTGACGAAATTGTTGCTGAAATCTTGAAAGTTTATCGCAATTCGGGCGCTGAAGCAGACTACATCAATCGTTGCCAATGAGTCCGAAATAGAGAAAAACCATCCATATCCAATTGTTGCGACAGAAAATAAAATGGTTCACATATTCTTAAATCTATTTCAAGTCTCCAATTATTCCAGCAACCATCCCATGCATTTCAATCAAATCAACAACTCGATCAGGTTTCGCTGGAATATATGGAATCACCATGCCATACCAAGTAATTCCTAAAGATCTTGCTAATACACTATATCCCAAGTTCCACCCCATCCGTTCTCGGGGCTCCCGTAATACTTCTATAACACTGGCACCAAACTGTGTGGAAACAAGGTATCCCAATCCCACACCTTCTTCCAACGCAATCACAATCCTCGCTTTATGGAAAAGAGTAAAAGTATCTTTCAAGGAAGAAGGCATTCCGTCCTCGTCTGTAATTAAACGAACAGTATAATCCCGAAACTCCTTTTCCAACATTCGAACTAGGGCGTTATAGTTGGTAATTGCTGTAGGCGACTTTGAACGGATTATTAGAATTTCATCCCAAGTCCTTTGGTTTGTCTGCGCGCTATCTGCATATACATGAGGCAACAGCCGCGAAGTTATTAAAGATCTGAGTTTATGTAGCTGGTATTCCGGGGGTATAAGGCAGTAGAGACTCGGTTCAGGAATGTACAACACATTTGCGTAAACATCTCCGTGGATAAGACGCGCCTGGAGGCTTGCTTCTCTTTTTGTCGTTCCACTACTCTCTTCCAAAAACCCCGACATCCCCAAAAATCTAAGCATGCGTCCAAGGAACTGCGCGTTTCCTCCATGCGCGTTATAATGTATTCGAATGTCTGGATGTGCATTCAACTCGTCAAAGTACATTGCTATTCGGGGTAAAGTCTCAAACAAGAGCCAATGTGAGACTGAAGTTCGATCACTTGGTGATGACGCGACGAACACTTGCGAATATAATTTTGTAATAGTAGGAGACTCTAGCACAGGAAATACATCGCCTGATTCTGGAAATCCTCCTGCACAGTTCGAGTCAAGTTGAAACAGTAGCTTGTTATTGAACACCACACCCTGAAAACTCACAAAGCTGTTTTTGAGGGCAACTAGAACTGGGTTGTGGAACTGATGATATCGGCTCTTGTCGATTTTAATATATCTTACAGTGAGAGTGGGTTGCACTGTTTCTATGGCTGAGGGTTTTTCGAGTTTCCTGCCTTTCTTTCCTTTCCTCCTTTTTCTGGAATTATGGTCTGACAGGTTTGGGTCTACCACGATGAGGGGATTCGCTTTAGGTAAAGGGACAATCATTTGTCTCGCCCGCGGGCATTGGCGGATTCCAATGTAATGAAGTGTATCACTTTTGGACGCGTTGAATATCGAGCAGATGGAGTCTCCAATAAACCGAGCCCGCTTTACTTTTTCTCCGATAGGAGCATCCATAACCGGAGTAAAGTTTGTCAGAGTCTGTGGCGCGAAAGGGTCGATTTTGGGCTCTTGCGAGAGAATGCAGTGAGTTGATGGGTTGTAGAGGTTCTTGAAATAGGCTAGAAGTTGAACGAGTCGTCTGATGCGGACCAAAGACGCCGATCCATTAGGAATTGGTGGTATTTTTGAGGTGATAGTTGTGCAATTATTATTGGGGCAAATCATTTCTCGGCATCTAGTCAATAACGTGTTTTCTGGGGTATATGTGAGTTTAGACAGGTCGATATGAATCCAGTATGGAGACATGAACTAATAAAAAATCTTAATTTAAATGGACAAGATCGTCAAACTTCCAACTGACCTGAGATGTTGCGATTCGCGTCAAGTTGATCTGAACGTTTACGTATTCATTGCGAGTACAAGGCTTTCCAAAGCAGGTGGGAATACCATTTTGAAATAAATAGCTAGAATCTCCTTCCCATTTAGGTTTGGACTGCGACACTGGTTTGGGAAGAACAAGTCGCGCAAACTCTGAATCAGTGATACCAAATTCCGTTTTAACAAGGCGATCCTTTAGCAATTCAACCATAGCATCCTTGGATATTCCAGCTGCATCCGAAAGCCTTCCGATATCTTCTCTGAATTGAATCGACGGTCGTGAGCTGTGATATGTGAGTTGTCCAGAAATGGCATCCTCAAGTCCTTCCTTGTTTTCAATATTCAGCTGAATAACATCATCGCCATCTTCTTGTAAATTATTTGAGTCTGATTCATCGTCTCCGTGATTTTCAGTAGCGTCGTCATCTTTGGCGTCATCAGACTCATCTTGACTGTCATCATCCTCAATATCATCCGCATCATTATCTTCAGCAGCCTCTTTTTGACCAATTCCTGAAGATAAATAAGCAGCTTTCAGTTTAGGAAACCAGGGGGCCTGATCGCTCTGTATGGCAGTTTTAAATTGTTTGGGAATAGTCCCACTCCAGACAACTCCCGCGTCTGATGCGCTGCTGCTGCTACTGCGGCCTACAGACAACTCTGCATTGAATGCATCTTCCAATGAGAGCCATTGGGGCTCTATTTTCGGAGGCAAGATGTCAATGGGATTGTTTGGGTTTTCAGCTGCATCGGACTCTGAGACATCAAACTTTCTCCGCCGTGCATTCGTCCAATAGCAAATAGCGACAAATAGAATCAAGAAAAGCGCGCGAAAGACGTGTCGGCGACGGATAAAAAGCCGTTGGACTGGTTTGGCAGTCATTCCTTTTTTTTGGAGAACAATAGACTACAATAGACGAACAAGTTCAAAAGCATAA
>JAIVFH010000338.1:0-26639 GCA_025765595.1 Obelidium mucronatum
TAGAAGGAGAGAGGCTGCGACGGAAAACTCGATAGAAGAAAGCCAAGAAAAATATTTAGACATTAAATTAAAGCATTAGTACAATTTTGATGATGGTCATTCCGTATTGATGTTTACAAGCTATAATCCGATAATCCGATTATCGCTTTTACGTATATTGTGTTGCAAAAATTCATTTTCGCATGAGCACGTCACCGCCTCAAATTAGAATCACAAGGAAATTTTACTTGAACGATCAACAGAGATTTGAGGTTGAAGATCTCTTGTAAAAAAAGTCTTGGAAAGAGAGACATGCTGCTGGACCAAACCTGCCCCTTCTTCGAATATTCCAGCCCTCCTCAAACACCGAATATGCATCCTTCCATCGTCAATTGCGTACAACCTCCACCGCATGATAGTATAATCCCTGAAGATCAACGAGACGTGTATGCCTTTCTAGTCGAGACGGCAAACTGCTTCGTAAACAACAGGGATCTAAGTCCTGAGAAATCTGTATCTCCTACTTTTGGCCCCATGGCCACTGATTTGGTTTCTCTGGTCTTCGATTCTTTCATTCTACCATCAGCGAAGGATCATTTGCCAATCACACCGATTATTCCTTCTTCACGTCCGGCGGGATGCGGAACCAATACACGTTCAATTTGTCGTTGGAGTGTTTCCGGAGGAAAGACATGTCCTCCTTGTTCCTTTTATCTGCAGGCGAAAGGAATCAAAAGCCGCTGGTCGGGTCGAGGCTCAGTGAGTAGAATCAGGCGCTTGAAAAAGGAGGAACGGGCAAGGCTTAAAAGTAAACAACAGCATTAGAACATACCAGCACGTGAATAAAAATCATAGAAGCATTTATCTTCTTATTTTCAGCACGACTCGTTTACGTATCGCAATATCAAAATATAACATGAGGGGGCACTTCCAGAAATCTAACAAAATGAAAATTTTACCAATTTCAACAAATCGAAAAACTCTAAATAACGTTTCAAGTTCCAGTTTGAGTTGACTCCAAGGCTTTTTTGATATAAATATCATTTACTTTTCTTGGCTGGTTTTAGAGTTGTCATTCATTATTATTTTCTTTGATAAACAAGCAATGATGAGGATTGAAGCCCCGCTTACCCTGCTTCAGCCAATCAATCCATTCTCGATGAGTCAATTGGATCAAATTGATGCATACGGATTCCTACTAGAAACTTGTTCGTCAACAAGGCCATCGATGGCTCAAAACGACTTCCCTCTATGGAACGAGCTGCTCTTTGATACTCCTGCCTTCAACTCAACAAATGGCCTGTATTTCTCTGGAATGTATTCCGGAGAATTCCTGTTTACTCCGACTGCACTGATGACAATGATGCTACCTTCGCCATTGGAAATGATACACTCTTTTGATTCACTCTTACAAATACCCGCCGAAGCTTCTTTATCTTTACCAATGGCGCCAATCATTCCGTCTTCACCACCATCCCAGAAAACACTGGTATCCCACCAAAAAGCCGAGAACGATACATTTCCCTCGTGCGGAACAACGACACCTTCGATTTGCCGATTAAATGTGTCCGGTGGTAAAATCTGTACTTCCTGCTCAGTATACTTGCAATTTAAAGGGATCTCCAAACGTTGGGAGGGGAGAGGATCTGTGAGTCGATTAAGACGGGTTAAGAAGGAAGAAAGGCGAGATGAAAGGAGTAAACGAAAGGACATTAAATAAATTTATAGACAAAGGATAATTTACTTGCGATTTCGAATTCACCCCTATGCGTTTTTGTGGTTGAAAGAGTGTGCACGAAGTCTTGGAAGCCTCAAATGGAATTTTTAATGATTCCAAGAATCTGGAACATCACAAATTGAACCGGCCAAGAGGACATCATTAGTAAGTCGACTTCAAATCAGCTGCAAAATGATGATTTCTTTAAAAGAAGTACCTCATGATCAAAAACAGGCCTATGAATTCCTCCTAAGCGTAGCTCATTCCCTTCACGCTATTTGCGAGCCACATTTGACCGGTACTCCAAGCGCAAGCCCCCCTTTAGCTGCACGCCCAACGGAGTCAAATAATTCAGCACATTATGACCTAGACTGTTTTGTGCCTGGAATTGAAGGGAAATCAGTGCTAGGAGTCACGCCTTCACGTTGTGGGAGTACTACAATACCAATTTGTCGTTGGTCTGCCAAAGGATCATATTCACAACGTAAAATATGCGAAACCTGTGAGAATTACTTAAAGAAGAAATGCGTGCCCAGACGTTTGGAGCTAACTCGGGGCAGTGTGTCTCGATATCGAAGAAGGATGAAGGTGGAGAGGGAGAATCGAATCAAATAGAATTATAAGGAGATTATACATTGGGCGTAAATTTGAATCGTATTCTTTTCTTAATTCATGATAAAAACCGACAATGCCCCACTTCCGCCATGTTCTTTCCGTCAACGGCATGTTGCCTCCAAAGTCAGCACCTGATGAAGGACTGAAAGGTAATAAGGAGTTGTTACGGATAAATAAGTCGGATGTATTTTTAGCTTTTTGCAAACACAGGCAACGCGCCATTTCCTCCGCAAATTTGGCTGGTCTTTCCATCACAAGACATATTGCAACTTTTGCTCGCAACGGGATGGTCGTTGCCGAATTTAAAGTCCGCCCAACACTCTGACGAATACTCCACGCCAAAAATCGTGTACCCAGCAAGAGTCGCCAAACTGGCGCACAACTCAAGCGACATGCCACCCTTTCCAGTAAGCTTATTTCGAAGAAGCCGCTTCCCATTGCTGTTTTGGTAACAGTCGACGTAACGATATCCTTTGAGGGAAGGGGTGGGTCGTCCAACAAACTTAACCATTCCCCACGACGATGGATCGTGAACTGTGCTTTGTCCATTCATACCAGCCCACACCCACGTGTCATTCTGGCTTGTTTTCGCGTAATTTCCATTTCCATCGATTGTGAATCCCCATTGACTTCTAGCGAACTGAACTCTTAAGGAGTCACCGTTATTGGGAGCACCTTGTTTACTAGAGAATCGCGAGACTCCGGCCCAAGGAATAGCAAGTTCCACTGTCCATCCTTGATCAACATTTCCAGGTCGATTCAAAGTTCCTTTCACTCGAACTTTACTGATTAACCCGCTAATTTCATTTGGACTTGTTGCGAAACCTCCTTGGTTGTACGGCTTATCCAAACTCAATTGCCATGTTGTTCCTAATGCGTTGATTTCGAATTCATAATAGTTGAGCCCATCGCTTTCCGGGTCCAAAAAAACTTCAAAGTTGTTTTCCAGGTAGAGTGGGGAGTTTCGCGTTTTCATGTTCGCCCACACATCAGGGTCTTGTAAACGGGCTCCAATATACAAATATTGATTGTCCCAGAGCATCATCGCAGTAGTAGTGTATCGTGGAGTGGGGCCATTACCAGTGATATCAATGAAAGTTGATGTTGACGCAGCGTTAGCCCAAGGTCCAGACAGGGATCCATCCAAAGGAGGTTTCTTGGAAGTGAATTTGCAGGAATAAGTAGGAGCGGAAAGTAATTGGGCATTTGAGGCAGATTGAGACCCAACTCCTGGAATAACCAAACAGACTCCAACAAACACAGACCACTTGATACGCGACTGCCCAGTAGTCGACTTCCGATTCAATTGAGAACCAGCCGATGTCTGTTCGCGCTCAATAAGCTGATTGAGCATGATGTCAGTTTCGGTTGAGCAATTTAATTGCATATGCTTCGTTTGTTCCACTCACGATTTCAATTTACTTATTCCGCGGCACCGCCATGTGAATTAGCCTAGCCAATCAGTTATTGTGGTTTTATTGATTCGTGATGGTCAAAATAGCGTGGGGTTCAACAAATTCATAGTCCCTTCTCCTCTTCAAGCACGCGTGGATGAATCAAAAAGTTATCCAAGTCAGCAACTTTCCAGGACCCATCGTCAGGAAATTCCTTGACGAAATGCGATGTCTCCATCCTCACACTTATTCCATCCAAATCAACGGAGCCAGAAGCCACGACAGCCCCGTCGGAAACCTGGGTCAACGAATACCCCAACTTCATATCACTTCCAGAAACATCCGAATCAATGGCTAGCACCTGTCCCAACATCATGACTTTTCGTTTCCATTGGAAATCAGGAATAGCAGCCATCACACCGTCCTCTGCGTCTTCATCGCCTTCGAGTTCCCCGGGTTCATAGACGTATTCGAAACAGATTTCCCGGAATATTTTGCGTTCCAAAGGGATTTGGAGACCATTTGAAGATGAAGGGCGTAATTTTCCAGCAGTTGGTTTTGTGATAATCTTTCGCGTGAATGCAACCAAATGATATCGCGAAGTCACCGGTCCACGCAAGAGAGTTGAAGTGGCCATATGTTCTTCACCAAACGTGATCCAAAAGTGTTTGGGCGTCACATTCAGACCCTCTCCATCCTCTGCATCTTCTTTTGTTTCGTTGTGATTCCACTTGAGATTCAAAATAACGCCTTCTTTGAAGAGTCCTTGATGTGCTTTACTTAGTTCCGTCAATAGGCCATCTGCCACGCAGGTTCTTAGGGAGAGGCCTTGTGGTGATTGCAAGTCTCCGTCCCACCCACTCAGCCGCTCAATGACAGCTGGTAGAGCGTATTTAACACCGTCTTGGAATTGATCAGGAAAAAAGTCTGGAGAGTCTTTGGCTTCGGGGTGGAGTGTTGAGGGGGTGCCAAATCGACCGTTGATAAATCCCGTCCCTGAAAACAAAGCACTCCTTTTATGATGATTGTATGTGGTTTTTTTCGCTTTAATTTACCTGCAGTGAAAGCCATCTTTAGTCGCATCGGCATCAGGATGGATCGTTCATGCCAAGGGGCTCCTGGGAACTGTTCGAAATACCCCCGTCTGCTTTCACTTAGATCCAAGAGGCGGATGGGGTAATTCGCTAGGAGTTCTTTGGAAAAGACTGGCTGGGAAGTTGCGAAGTGACGTGTTGCGAGTCGTTTTATCATCTTCTTTATTAAATTATTTTTATTAATAATATACGTCTCTTTCTTTATTTCTATCTTTGTGCCATGTATCCCGAAAGATAATATACAATATTCAAGTGGATATCCTCACATAGAGGGTTTGAGGTTGTTCTATTTCAGCAAAGGCGGTATATTCTCTCTCCCAAAGCAAGTTCACACTGTCAAAACAGGTTTCCTCTCCTCCTCCACAACCCTCGGAGATATCAAATAATGATCCACATCCGCAATCTTCCAAACCCCATTCTCTGGAAACTCTTTCCCCACAAAATGCGAACTCTCCATCCTTATTCCCATCCCCGCCAAATCCACATCCCCAGACTCCACAACAACACCATCCTCCAACCTTGTCACCTCGAAACTCAGCATACTAGCCAGCACGGTTGAATCCACAGCAACTCTGCGGCCCATGGAGGCGTCTGATAACCTGACCGAGGGGACTTGCCAAGGAGGGATAAACTCAAAGTCTTCACCCAGTCCTTCATCATTATAAACGCATTCTAAACAGACATCCCGCCATACATGAGTTCCTTGCGTGTTGTTGTTGCGGTTTGTGTTGGAGGCAGCAATCCGACGGGTAAACATGACGGAATCATCGCGGTCCACCACAGGCCCTCTCAACAACGTACTCGTGGCGTTTTTGAAGGTTCCAAACGTGATCCAAATGTTATCAGGAGCCACAGGGAATGCGCCCGTGTTTGTATCCAAGAAAGACCCAGCAATAAAGCTATCGTAACGGAACGATATGCTGTGTCCGCTTTCGGCGATTAATCCATGTATTTTCGAGAATGAGTCAAGGAGTGTTGGTGTCATGATCTTGGTGAGGTTGTTGTTGTTGTACATGTTGCTATTGTTGGTGGTCCCGTCCCATCCACTTAGACGATCAAAGAGAGTGGGTAATGCTTGGGAAACTCCCTTTTGAAATTGGCGTGGGTAAAACGGCTTTCCGGAGTCCGTTTTGAAGCAGAGGTTCAGAAAGGTTTTGCCGGCAAATCGTGCCAGTTGTAAGCGGACGGGAAGTGAAACAAGTCTTTCGAATCTAAATATTAATAGTTTTTTTTGGTTGTCGTTGAGCTCTTGTTTGTGAATTGTGGAGGACATACAATGAGGCATTGGGAGCTGGAAAGTCAAAGTAGCGTCTTCGTTCGATCTCTGCAGGATACAGTCGGATCGGGTATGAGGCAATCAGCTGTTTGATTGAAGGAACCGGCAGTGGTCGATTTTGGGTTGTTGTTGAAAAGGCCCTGAAACGAAACATTATCCAAAAGAACTTTTCTTTGACACCACAGATTTATTTATAATACAATAATATATATGTACAAAATGCAAATAGACAGGGAAGTTACTAGGTAATTCAAGTCTTGGCAATAACCAATTATTCATCGCTTGGGTTTTGGGCGTGGTTCAAATCCTTCAATCAGCCTGCGTAAAGTCTCTACTTGGAACGGAGACAGAAGTGGTCGGGATTCGTTCGAATTGGAGCCACTGCTGCTACCAGTACTCCTGCCAGGAGAGCAAGTCCGCGTTGGCTTTGGGTTACATGCGATAGTTGTAGCTGTTTCGGGTTTTTGCCGTACGAGCAGTTGCTTGGTCAACAAAGAGATGCTAGAGTTGTCATCTTGTTGCTTTCGCGGGGAATACAATGGTTGCTTTTCAAAGAGCATTTTTGTCGATCGATTCTTGGCTCATTTTTGGCAACACAACCAACACATGTGGAGAAGAACAAAAAAAAGAGGGTTTTTAGAAAAATAACGATTCGCTGCGAATTTGGTATTCAAAGACTTTTGTTTCTTTCCTTCTCTATTTTTGCTGCTGTATTTTTTTCGTTTGGCTGTTGACGTTCTTCAAGCGGGGGAATCGGGGAATCACTCAAACGCAAGGCCCATTTTGTGTAAACTGCGTAAAGCAAGATCTACGTACAAACCATTCACTTCTGTTTTTTTTCAAACCTCTCATCCCATTTCTGATGAATAATTCAAGTGGCACCATGAATAATTTCGGCCTCCCCAAATTGAACAATTTCTTTTTGTCATCACCCCAAATTGAAAAAAAAAAAATCAAAAATACCCTCAGATCACGTCAAAGTCAAAAAAAAAACAGAAAGAGTTTATGTAAAGATCTACTATACGTTATTTTATTATAGGGAGCGGAAGGGATAGAATCAATCACCAAAAAAAAAACACAACAATAAAAGAATACAGCTCAAGATCCCGAAAAGAAAGAAAACAAATAAGTCTTACGCAAAGTCCGCGTCGCTATCTGAATCCGCATCTCGAGCATGACTCACAGCCACAACAGCCACCCCCGCCGAACCAGGCGAAGACCGCTTTCTCTTTTTAACTTGCACCGCATTCGGGTCCTTGACTCTCGCTCTCCGTCTCTGCACAGCCGTACCCCCCACCTTAACAACTCTATGAACCCCATTCATGCGAAAGTAGACTCCACAAGCGTTACACACTCTGTTCCCGCTCAAATCTCGGCGCCACATTGGCGTTACGCTTGTTTGGCAGTTGATGCACGTGTGTACTTTGGGGGCCAGTTGTTTGTTGGGTGATGATGATGATGATGATGTTAAGCGAGGATTCGTGGGCTGGTGGTGGAGATTGCATTTCTGGGACAGTGATTGGGGACGGTGACATTGCTGGAGAGTGTCTTGCTGTTACTGTACAGCTTGGTGAGATTGGTGGTGGTGTTGATGTGACTGTAGATGCCGAGGGAGTGCGATGTTGTGATGGTGGCGATGATAAGTCATGATGAGTGATATGGTGGTTGTGGTGGTGGTGGTTGTTGAGGGGTGAAATGTCCGCCATCGAAGGCATCCCGCAACCAGCGGCATCCAAGAACTGAAAAAGTTCTTGTGTCTGTTGTTGTTGTAGAAGCTGTTGTTGCTGTTGCTGTAGCTGTCTGGCAGCGATTATGAGTTGGTTTTGGGCTGCTTGTAACTGTTCGAATCCAGAGGTGAAGGGGAAGGCAAACTCGTTCATGAGCATTGCTGATGGGTGGAGGAAGAAGAAGGAGGGCAGGTCACTGGACGTTGTGGCGGTGGCTGAAGAGCCACTGCCGGCAGGGGTAGTGTTGAACAGCAGCTGTTGCTGCTGTACCTGTTCAGTCTTTATCGTTGGCTGCAGACAGGGACTGGACAGTGCCGCTGGTGGAGCTGGGTTCAAAAAGTCCCACAGAGAGTCCGAGTGTTCGTTTGCAAACATGTCCGTTTCTATTTTCTTTTTCTGGTGGAGGTTGTTTTTTTCCCTAAGAACCTTAAGGGGGAAAGCACTGGCAAGAAGAAAAAAAATCTCACTTGCAAAATTTTCGTTGCTTCGAGCCTCCCAAAAATGTCTTTTTCCCTCCCTGGCTTGACACATAAGCCGTCCATCTCCATTTTTTTTGTCGTTTTCTGTTATCTTTTTGACATTTCTCGTGACACGAAGCGATGTGCTGTTGCTGAACATTCCAACGAGAAAACTTCCAAGCATCTTGAAACAAAACGGCAAACACTTTTCTTTCGAAACAAGAGGGGATTCCTTTTTGCGGTGCTGTTCTGAAACAAGCTGCCCCCAATCATGAAAATGAGACTCCAAGGGTGGCACTTTTTTTTGGTCTGATGAATCACAGTTTTTCCCTTATCATTGAAATCAAAATTCGCGGGTATCACTGGTATCACAGAAGCAATCATTTTTGTGATGAAGCCGAATCTTTGAGAATATAAAGCTTTCCCTTTTTTTGCGTTTGACATCAATGACACATCCATGATGATAAGATCCTTTTGACATGAAAGGGGTCTTTTGAAGAAGACGGCTTGGAAAAAAAAAGGGACACCATGCAACAGAAGTATAAAAGATTCCCGAGACTTTCGACTTTTTCCAAAGAGACAACGCTTTTCGATCAGATACAATGACTTGACAAAAAAATGCAGGGCATCCAGATGTCGATAGTAACAAAATACAAAAAAGGATTTCCCAACAAGTTATCGATGAATCAGACCGAAATCAGAAAGAGGCCCAATTTTGTCCATCAAAGACCAAAGTAGATGGGGAGGAAGAGGACTAATCAAAATTGACATTATATGCTCACGTCTGTGCCACCAAAATTTCCCTTGAGAATATCCCGATCGTTTTGGTTTGCGAATTCACTCCTTCTTTTTCAAAAGAGAGATAAAAAGGTTGTTTCGCCCGACCAATTCAACGCCGCTTCACAAGGGTCGGATATGCAGCTGAAAGAATTATTCGGTAATCGTTGTCGCCAGGAACATGCGCAAACGCTGTCGGATATAGTCAAGGCAACGCAAAGATTCTGCCCCTTTTCTGATCCTGTGGTTTTTTTTTTTATCGTTGATCGTTGTAGATAGAAACTATTGGAATATTACAGATAGGAACCTTTTTTTTTTCTATCTAAAAAGAAACAAAAGCACGCACCCACCCACGTGTCCCTTTCCTTTGGGCGTTCATGCCACAAATGATCTAAGGATGATTTTCTATCTTATCAATAATCTAGCCGGACTTTTTTTTGGGGAATCTTTTCCCAAAAACCCTTCAAAAAAAATAACGAGAAAGGAAAATCACACTCATGCACTGTTGTAGCAAAACAAAAAAAGATCCTATTGATACATAAAAAAAAGAAGGTGATGTTTCTTTATTTATATTCCGAGAAAAATAGAAGTAATCAAAAGCTGGAAGAGTTTTAAAAAAAAAAACACATCACACACATCACACACATCGAAACGACGGGAAATTATACACACAAAGTGGCGGTTAAAACTTAAACTTAAAGCACTAAAAAAAAACTTAATAGCAAGGGGGCCTCGTCCGCCGTATTTTTCAAACATCAAACCTTGCCCTCTTCAAAGACCCAACCTGAGGATTCTGATCAATACTCAAATCACTCGCGGATCCCCCAATCGCAATACCACTACCACTACTACTACCATTACTTTGTTGAAGCGTCGTTGGAGCCACCTCAAAACTCCTACCCAAAGAAGACGACACCGAAACCCCACTCCCATGCCTTTGAATCAACCCAGATCCTTTCCCCCCTACTGCGCCGCCGCCAAAAGAATGGCTTATATTCGTTGACGCGCTTGTGGTTTTCGGTTTTAAATCCGGGACACTTGAAACTCGTCGGATTTCAGCAGACGAGGAAGAGGAGGAAGATGGCGCTTCCTTGACACGAACACGTCGTTTCACGGCGGTTCCACCGTGTTTCACGACTCGATTGACTCCATTCACGCGAAAGTAGACTCCACAGGCGTTGCATACGGATCGGCCTTGTAGGTCTCGTCGCCACATTGGGGTGTTTGTCGTTGCTATTTGGCACAAAAAAAAAGACATTTTTTTAAAACTAAATCTGGAAAAAAAAAAGGACGGGGGAGTTATCGACGCTTACCACAGTTGAAACAGCTTTGTTCCGTTGTCCCAGTTTTTCCAGATGTGTTCAATGAGGATGAAGAGGATTTCCTTTGTGGCTGTTGTGGTATGTGTTGTTGTTGTTGCATCTGCATTTGGTAATGTTGTTGTTGCAAAATGTGTAATTGTTTATGAGATGCGCTTCGTTGCTGTTGTAGCGGTGATTGTGATTGTTCCCGGATCGTATTCGGAGACGGTGATTCTGAAATCGGGGACATTGGGTTATTATTGTTGTTGTTGTTGGTGCCGCTCATGATTGATGGTGGTGGGGTTTGGGAATACATGTTTGCGAGGGAGTCTGTTGATGAGAATACAGTGTTGCTATATTGAAGAGAGGAGAGGGATGATGATAAAGCGATCGGGGCTGCAGCAGCGGGTGCTGTGCTTGAGTAGAATAGCGGTTGTTGCTGCTGTTGGGAAAAGTTGAAAAAGTCCGCAAAGTTGACGGGCGGGGTCGGAGCCGTTGTGGATTCAAACAGCATATCAAATTGTTTGTCGAGTTCCATATCCAGGTTTGCTGAAATCATCATTTGGTCTGCTGACGGTGAGTATGTAAATGGTTTGAAGGCGTGTTCGAATCCTGTGGCTCCGAATCCATTCGCGGGTAGTAAAGTGTTTTCGCTAGTGTGGTGGTTTGAGCTCGTTGATGTTGCGTTTCCGCCAAAGGAAAGCTGACTCTTTTTGTTGACTTGTGGTGGGGGAATCGGTTGTTTTGAAAAAATTGCGGCAGTGGGAGCAGTTGGAACTGCGGCAACTGGTTGAATAGAGTTGAATTCGAGTTTTGGCTCGGCGGCAGTTGCGGCTGGGGCTGAAGCTGAAAAGAACATTGGTTCATCACTGATGCTCATGTCAAAGAATTCCGACATTGTAGGACTAGACGGCTCCAGTTTTGGTTCATTCAGCGATGAAGACATTGACGTGGTAGCGGCAGCAGCTATATTGACAGTGATATAAAGAGATGTGACATTTTAGCTGATTTCATAACGAAATTTCGAAACGAGGGGGGTAGTCAGGGGTTCAAGTCATTTAAGTGATATGGTTTCAAGCGTTCCCCCTCCAGAGACTCCAAAGACATCATAGTCCATGCTGCCAAGAATGCTTGGAGCCCCCATGAGTAATTCCCGCAGTTCCGGGCCTTTGGGCCACGATCAAAACAGGGTTGAGGTGCTTGGCGTGGCTCACCTCCGGCGGCCTCCTTCTCCTTCTTCTTGCGCAGCGACATGTGCAGCAGGCGCCACGACAGGTTCTCGAGCCTGTCGCCCGAGGGCAGCGCGCTCTTTGCCTTAGTGCACAGGCGCCAGATGCCCTCGGTGGCGGCGGGGTCTTCGTCCGAGGCGAAGCCCTTCAGCTTCGCGAGGAGGTCCGTGAGCGACTCTGTGGCGTCGATGGTGGCTGGTGTGCGCAGGGACACTGGGGGTTGAGTGACTGGAGTGACTTGAGTCGAAGCAGTCGACGGCAGCGGACTCTCGACGAGCATCCGCAGAAGCGTCTTTCGGTCGAGGCTGGCGGAAGGTTCCATCGCAAGGTGATCTGGGCTGTGGCGCTGGGCGTTGGTTGACAAGAAAGAGCTTTCTGAAGGCAAGAAATTTCTTTTTTGCTTTGGCTGATGCTTTCCCTTATCAGTCTTTGCAGTACAACTGTCTTGTCTGATTCGGCCTTTAAAGTCGCTTTTCTATGATTTGATGGCTTTATTGTTTTTGAGTGCCGGAGACTGTTCCGGGTTAAGGGACCGGTAGGGTTCGTCAAGGCTCAACGAGAACCTGTAAATTTGTTGATCTCCCTCCTTGACGGAAAATAATGACAGCTGCTGAGTGCCACTTGGCGCCTCCCACTCAAAAACTCTCCTTTTAATATTTCTGTGTGCTTTGCCAAAAAGCGGGTTTTACAAAGTTGCCGAATTCAGTCTGAACTGCAGTAAAATTTATACTGCGAATTATACACATGATTGCACTCAACTGCTTTATCACAGCAATAAACCGTTTGTGATTAATGTTGAAAAGTAAATCTTTCAATCTGAAACGTGGTTGAAACACTGTTGAAACCGATGGGGTTAACAATACTCTTACCATGTTTAATCA
The DNA here is from genome assembly GCA_025765595.1 of Obelidium mucronatum. Taxonomy (NCBI): domain Eukaryota; kingdom Fungi; phylum Chytridiomycota; class Chytridiomycetes; order Chytridiales; family Chytriomycetaceae; genus Obelidium; species Obelidium mucronatum. The sequence continues at coordinate 12,449 of JAIVFH010000338.1, forward strand.
TATTATTACAACTTCTACAAAAAAAGTATAAAGGAGAGTTTTATCCACCAAACTTGAGCATCCAGTCTTTAGATTCTTCAGTGTCATTGGACTTTTTGAAATCGGGCGCCAAATCCGCTTCATCATTTTCGGAATCCATTTCATAGTCTTCCTCTTCCTCCTCCTCTTCGTCTTCTTCTGTATCGCTTAATGCACTCTTCCTCTTTTGCTTCCTGTTCTGCTTCTTACTAATCGAACCACCACCACCACCACCACCTGCTTTCCGTTTCCGTGAATGAATACTATCCTTCTTCAACTCCAACGGCCGCGGTTTCCCACCATGCGCATTCTGATACACTCCACACGGGTTACATAGCGTTTCGCCTGTTTTTTTGGCTTTCCGCCAGACACTTGTTTCTGTGGATGAGCAGTTTGCACAGGATCGAAGGCCGGCGGTTCCTCTCCGTTTGTAGGTTCTACTCCTCCTGCTTTTCGTGGTTGTGGTTGTGGTGGTTGTGGTTTGTTTGTTGGGGATTCGGCTGGTGTCTCTTTTTGTCGGTGTGTGGCTTGATGGGTTGGGTGCTTGTTGCTGTTGTTGTCGTTGTTGTTGCTGCTGATGGAGTGCTTCACCGGCATTATTGTCCATGGATTCAACACGAGGCGGAGCAGAGGCATTAGCAGCAGCGGTCGCTGTGGCTGTGCAGATTTGTTGTTGGTGAGGTTCAATTTGTTGTTTCTCCTTCCAGACTAATAATGGAGATGGTATGGATGCCTCTCTCTTTGCCGTGATTGTAGTCGGTTGACTGTGTTGGCTGCGGCGGCGACATGGCATTGTTGTTGGTGTGTCTGACTCTGATTGTTTTTCGAGAGATGGGCACTCAGCAGCAGTAATAACACTGCCACTACTCAGCAGGAACTCGTAGATTGACAGTTGGTCCTTTTGGATAAGTACGCCGTTTGAAGCAAGGATGGTGCATTCTGAGATATTGCTGCTGTCGCTGTTGCTGGTTGGCAACGATAGAGTCGGTGAGTAATGCGGGGAAGTGCTGAAGTAATGGCCGTACAGGTACGGCATTGGTGGTTGGTGTTGGTCAGGATAGAAATTCATTTGCTTCTTCTTTTTTTTTGGTCTTTCTCCTTTTTGGAAAGTATACTGGAGATGGGATAGATCCGGATAGATTGGGGACGGCGGGGTGGTTACTTCGTCAGATTCGGAATATAAAATTTTTTTCTCAAAAAAAAAAACAAATTCCGTTTCCGGTTCAGAAAAAAAATTGATTTCTCATCGGGCAAAGCAACCCGCGACAAAATCACGGGATTTGTCGCGTGTGGGCTTGACGATTTTATTTTTTGTTTCATCTTCTATTTGCCCCCTTCCTGTTCAAAGTCTTGTCTTTGCTTCCCCCTTTTTTTGTGGCAAAACATCTTTCCCACCTTTGGCGGACGCACTCCCTAACGTATAGCGACAGAGTTAAACTGTGTACGTAAGCCAATAAAACAGGTTCGAATTTCAAAAGTATTTTTTTTGAATGACAAATTTCTTGGTTCTTCACAACAGTAGGCCGGGTCCAGTCACGGCATGAACGAGAAGAGAAGGAATGGTGTTTCGCATACTTGAATGCTCAAGTTTCTGTTTCCGCGCCCCCCCGCGGCCCTGTCGAGAATAAGTTGAATAGCCGCCGAATCATGCCTGTTTGAAGTCTTGGTATGTGTGTTGTGGCAAGACCACAAAAAAAAAAGAAAAAAAAAAAAAAAAGTAACAGGTGATGCCGAAAAGATCTCATTATCGAAGAAGGCAAACTTTTTTTTTATATGGCGGATACGGATCAGAACACAAAACGTGGCAAGAACAAAAAACAAAGAACCAAGAGATTTTATATATATACACACACACACACACACACACAGCCAAACTTTCAATCTATCGGTTCCGCCTCTTGACTTCCGCCTTTCTAAACGGAAACTCTGCCGGTCGATTCGTTCCATGAGCCTTCAAATACAATGAACACGCATTACAAATAACATTGTTGAGTGGATCACGTCTCCAGACGCTTGTTTTTGATGAGAGACAGTTTACGCAGTGTAAATTAGGGTTTATCTTTCGGACCTTTTTGGGAGGTTTGGTGTCGTTGCTGGTGGTGTTTTCGTCTTCTTCTTCGTCTAAAGGTTTGGTGCATTTCTTTCGGCGGCGGTAGAGGTGGTGCGGTTTCGTGGCAGTGGCAGTGGCACTGGTGATGGTTGAGGAAGACCGAGATTTTCTTGGAGATGCTGATGTGGTGGGAGGTGGGGAGCAACTGGAAACGGAGGAGTAGCTGCTGTCCATATATGAATCCTGTTCCGAGGTTGGTGAATCACAGGACTCTGAATCGGTTCTCGTTGTTGACTGATTTTGTTGTTGGTTTGAATACATCTCCATCATCGTCATTGGCTCTTGTTTGACACAGGTTGTCTCCGGGTACTGAAGCACGGTGTTGGACAGTGATGATGGATCAGAGAAGTGGGAGAGTTCAGAGAGGCCGGGGGTTCCCGGACTGGGAGTATTGTCATCGTCTCGGCCATGATGATGATTAAGGGGCCCATTGTTATTGAAGATTGTCTGGATGCTCATCAGGAAGTGGTAAGTGTCTGCTTGATCAGAGTGAATCAATGTTCCATCTGCAGCCAGAGTTGTTGTTGATGTCGCGGCGGTAGTGGCAGTAGGCCGTTGGAAGGACGTTGTAATGGCAGAAGGCTTTTGGAAGGGTTGGGACCTTCGGTGAAAGTGGTAGTAAGATTGCCGGATAGATTCCAAGTGGTCGAGGGCTGCCAGTCGTTCTTGGGGGTTCATTTTTTTTTTTTCGAGAGTCTAATTTGTTAGGTGTCTTTCTCCCTTTTTTTGCTTGGGAGATATTGGGAGGCGTGGCCACGGCTTGAACGGTTGCACAAGTTGGTCGCTGGTTTTGTCTTGGGATGGGATCAAAAAGAGTTGCGGTCGGGCAGTGCAGTTATTCGAGCAACTTTTTTGAAGGTGTTTCAGCCTTCAGGTTTTATGCTTACTTTTTGGATTGATTCTTGGCTCCCAAAAAAAAAAAAGATTTGCGAACATGAAAAAATTTCATTTTCACAGTCATTATTTCCCAATTATTTCGCGCGATTGGTGATCGGCTTGAATTATTTTGGAGATGTGAGGTTCACAAATAAAAAGGAATTACGTTATGGCTTCCTTTTTTTGTGTCGATTCATGACTTCTTTTCCTTGCTACTGACTAATGGAACTATGCTCATTCATTTGAGAACCCGAAAGCAACGAAAACAAATAATAACAAACAGAATAACATTACTGAGGCAAAATTCGGCGATATTGGAAACAGCTGTTTTATTTGGCACTTAAACACATAATTTTATATCTTATTCTTTGTTATCTATCCGTTCCTTTTCATCTGGATGCTTTGCTTTGATCAATCTCTTTGCGCGAGGAATTATATCAGGTTTCGACTTGACGGGTCGGGGTTTCCCGTTGGTCCGTGAGTATATCCCGCATTTATTACAAAGTAGTAGATGCGTGGATTGGTCTCGACGCCAAGCGGGTGATTCCTGGGTTCGACAGTTTGAGCATATTGGAGGGTTTACATTCCGCTGTCGTCGTCGCGCTGTTGGTTCAGTATTGTTTCGTGATGACAATGATGAGATGAGTTTACTTTCTTCTGATACTATTGGCAGTGGTTGTTGTGGCGGCGGTTCAATTTGAATCAAATTGGGTTGTTTCAGAATACATTTGTCAGCAATAATTGGTGATGTTGTGGAATCGTCGTTGTCGCCGATAAGGAATTCATATATGTCTCGTTGATCGCTGTGTATTATTTTCCCATCGGATGAAACTGTGCTGCTGCTGCTACTCGTTGCTGGAATTGTTGAGAAATTTGATTCTGGTGGCAAGTCGTTGAAGCTTGTGTTTGAATAAGGCATCCAGGACACCCCTTTTTTAACTCCGTTTTATTTCTTTTTTAAAGATGGGTGTTTTTGTTGTTACACCCAAATTACTGATAGCCGTTTAACTGGTCATTTGGTAATGAGACCTTAAAATAGAATTCCAAACAACGGAAAAAGGGTATTTGCCAGAAGGACGATCTGATACACTGCTGTCCCTGTTCGAGATTTGAAATGCGAGGCGGTGCTTTGAAGTTGGGTGTCTGCAACTGGTTAAGCACCACCTACCCTCCCTTGCTGAATAAAAAGACATACTCCATTTTACTATAATACAGGGATTTTTATTATTATTCTCTCTACTTCCCAGGATATCTTCCATAATCTCTGAAATGCTGACGACAACTATTACAGACTATTTGGCTCTGATTCCGTTTCCACGCTGAACTGACAGTAGTTGCACAGCTTGGGCAGGCTGCATGTGAAGCAATTACAGGCTGCTTCTTTTTTCGAGATGGCGGCGTTGTTATTGTTGGTTTTTGGTCATGGTGTGGGATTGTTGGGCTTGGTGACTCCAGATGACGGTGTTGCTGCGGATCCATTGAGAGTGGGTCTGTTGATGCGGAGGACGTCATTGTAGGTCCTTGGTCTTCGAGTTTGATTTGATTGTGTAGTGGAGGAGGTGGCGGTGGTTTCTGAAGGTCTCCAGAGATCTGCAGGAGGAACTCGTAGATCTGAAGTTGGTCGTAAGCAACGGATACACCATTCGAGGCGTTGAATAAGCGGGTGTCTGTTTCGTCTTGTTGTTGTTGTAGCAGCATAAAGTCCTCGTTTGTTTTGTATGAAAAGCCGTTGTTGTTGTGATGACAAGACATTGCGGGATGGCTGGCGGGAAGATAAGATGGTTCATGATGACTCCATTCGTGAGGAGCGGAGTGTTGGTAGATGTCTTGCATGCGGGGGGGACAGTCGGGAACTGGTTTTGGTTACAAATTTCGAATGCACTTCTGTGGTGCGTCTTTGTTCAAATTGAGGGTGTTTGAATGAGGCGGTGCTTATGTCCGTTCATCAAAAAGAAGCAAAAAAAAAAAAAAAAAAAAAAAAAAAAAATTGGCAAGCGGCCACCAATCAAAAATAAAACGCTTTCTGACAATCAAACAACTATATCCTGGATTGTATTGACTGTATCAAACAGACTCAAAAGACTCCATAAACACACATAAAACAAGAAATTATATGAACAGAATTACAGAAAGTTGGGGAGAAAAAAGGAAAAAAGACACATATTTCATAGGAAGGGTCGTTTCAACATGACAAAAAAAAAACACTTTTTAGAACATCTTTTTGGTTCTCTTTCCATTCATTCGCTGCTTTTTTACAACCACATCAAGCGGTCTGTCCATCCCGTAGGCTTGAAAGTACAAGCAACAACCGCTACAAGCCGATTTCCCGCCCACCTGCATCTCGGCACTTGCACTTCGAGAATTACAGTTGTAGCATCGCTTGCTCTTCCTCTGTTTTCCTGGCATCGCTGTCGCCGCTGTTGCAGCGGCTTGTGCTGTTGTTGTTGATGCATTCAGCGATTGGTCTCTTCGCCGTTTAACGCCTTTACTGGCTTTACAAATCATATCATTCAACGAACGGAAATGTAGCAAATTTGGTGAAGGTAATGCCAATTTGGAAGTTGGAGATGTTGGCGATGAAGGGAGAACTGGTGCCGTCAATAGAGTTGTTGTTGTTCTAACGGAGGTCGTATTGATCGTAGCAGAGGAGCCAGCAAGTTGTGAAGACAGTGATGTATTGAACTGAGACGAACTTTCAAGGAGGAATTCGTAGACTTGACTTTGATCTTCTGCGATCAAAGCACCATTTGAAGCAATGGTTTTCAATGAGGACGGTGTAGTTGTTGGTGTGGTTGGGAAGGAGAAGACGCCAGCGTCGATTCCGAAAAAGAATGGATGTTGTTGATGGTTGAGTAATTCCAGAGGACTGGCAATGCTCATTGTTGGGCTGATCATAGAAGGACTCATTGTTTCCATCATGAGATCCAGAGGGAAATCTGGGAATGGTGTCGCCATGGTGTCGATTGTTATGGGTGCGGCATGTTCTCCTTTCAGTTTGTGACTGCTGCTGTTGCTGCTATCGGCATAGAACAATGAGGAATCCATTTTGATAGGGGTTTTTTTGTTGATAAATGTTTTTTTTTGGAAAGGGGAGACATTGACAGCTGTGAGTGTGTAAAATTTCATGATTTTCAGTTTCGCGATTACCAAAAATGTCATATTCCCCACACGAAACTGATGGAATCGTAGAAATAGGGAAAATTGCATTCAATTGCAGGAGGTAGCCTAAAATTACGCCCATTCACAACTTTCCCTGGGTAAGGGAAGAGGATTTGGTCGACGGACCTCCTCAAGAAGAGAAGTGAGCCGTCCGGTAGTACCTTCTGTTCAAACACTATCAAAACTTCCAAAAAACACCGTCAACATAATTAGGATATGTGTCTCTATATTGTTCTCTCAACTAATCAAAAAATTGGTATCAAAAAAAAGACTCCGAGAAAATGAGACTCAGAGTCGCCTCTATTATATCTTTGTTTTGGCGTAATTATCAATCGTCCTTCATTGAAGCTTGATACTCTGCTTTTGCTTTTTTGTCAGCGTAAATTCGGTAGCAGGTATTGCAAAGAACTCGTCCCTGGTCATTACGCCGCCATACATATGATTGAGTAGTTTTGCAGTTATAACAATAAGGTTTATTTGATTGTAGAAGTTGCTGCGGTTGTTGTCGTTGTTGTTGGTTGGGGGAATGGGATTCTTGTTGGGCTTGAGTTGAGACCGTTGGAGTCAACAAAGCGGGGAGACGCTTGACTTTGGGTATGTTATCATTCGAATTTCCGTATTTCGGTAGTATTGGAGGGGAAGGAAGTAATATGGGGGTGGTATTTGTAGGAGGGAAATCTTGAGAAACGTTGAGCAGATACTCATACACGTCAAGCTGATCATTGGCAACCAAAACGCCGTTTGAAGCTTGAACCAAAGTAGAATTTGACGCCATATCCAGAGATGATAAAGTACGGTTTTCGTTCCAAGAGTACTAGCAAAAAAAGCGAACTGAAGCCAAACTTTCAAAAGTGGAGATCTAGCTCTTTTAGAGAGACCTTTTCAAATGTACGAAAAATTCAGTTTCGGTATTGTTTTTCTCTCGTGCTTTTTTTTAATCTCGTTTAATATATACGCTTTTTTTTGCACGGTGTCTTGAGTGTCTGGGTGCTGAGGGGGTTGTAGACTAATTTTTGAAAGCAAGACTCCCTGGAATCAGCTGATGTGATATCCCAGCGCCTGCTTACTAAATGAGTTGATAAAAAAAGAGAATACAAGCTACGTGCGAGTATTCCATAGCTGTTTGAGTATTGGCTGTGTTCGTTGCGAGCGTAAGAGTCAACCACAAAACTGCTTAAATCTGACATTGTCATACTATGTCGTAAATACTACATTCACAAAACGTCTCTAACATCCGCTGATTATCTAAATGCAATTAACCAAACATTATATTAACTCAGGTTTCGTAAATATTCTTCAAGGAGAAGAGAAAGAAAGAAAAAATCACAATGCTCTTCAAGAAATAATGAACGAAGCTGAAAGAATCGATTCAAGTAATTTTGTGTTTATTTGCAGCGATTATTAATATCATGTGGATGGGAATAGCTGCAAATAAATCGCAGATAACATTGTCTAAAGCTAGCGGATACCTTGTGCTTGATATATTTTCAATTCGTTTCAGCAGCGAATCAGCGATATCTGGTTGTTGAAGCTGCGTTAGGGTTGTGTGGCGCGAAGGTGAATCTCAAGATTCAACAAGACACAAAGCCACACCTTCACTGCAAATTCAATGCGCAATACTCGAACATTAAAATCAAACCCAGACCCACTACGACTACCGCAGGCGGCCAAAGTGCCCAAGCTGAAACCAATAAACCCCCGAACAAGTCGAACCAACAAACATTCAATTTTTCAGTTTTCTACTTTGATACTTTATGCCACAGCCCAAAGCAAGCGAACCCCTCGCAATGCCGCAGCCGCCCCGCAGCGCATCGCTCACAATGAGCGACATGTTTGCGCTGTCGCCTTCGCCTTCGCCGCTGTCGCCAGCCGCTTCGGCAGTGAGCTCCAGCAGCCACTCCGGGCTCTCCCACAGCCACCAGCACCAGACTCGGACCCTGTCGACAGACTTGGGCCAGCAGCTCGAATCAACGGTGTCGCATGAAAAGAGCGGCAAGAAGAAGGATGTCTACAAGATGCTCTTCGAGAACCACCTGCACTCGCCCCTGGCCTCAGTCACAATCAACCCATCCTTGCAGCAGAATACAGCCTCCACTCTGTCACACAGTGACCACCACGATCATCACTCGGCTTCGAGATCTGCCACTGCGTCGCTGTCTCCTCAGTTGAATCCAATTCAAAACAACAACACAAACAACGCCACTGCCAATGCCCTCCCCAGGTCCAGGCTGCACTCAATCACTAGCAATTCAACATCCGATCAGTTTTCTCCGCTGCCAAGGAGATCCACCTCCCCTGCCCCGTCATCTTCTGTCACATCGTCAGCAGCCACCGCTCACGAAAGACCACAGCCAGTTCCCCTCAATGAAGTCGAAGAAGACTCGAAAAGATACCTGGACTTTGCCAAACAGCTGGCAGAACGCACAAAGGACCCCCTAGACTCACAGGATATTTGGAAACTATGTACGAGAGCAAAACATGCAATCGATGGGGGTGAGCGGCTAGAAAACCTGTCGTGGAGATTGTTTGAGATGAGTTTATCAAAGGAACGAAAGGCGAGGCGAGATGGAGGTGAGAATCTCTTCCACCCTTTTCGTCTTTTTTCTTTTATTTTTGATGGATATCGTCGGTCTGTGAGTGCGGAAATCAAAGATCGGATGCTAGATGCTGTCAGCTGTCAAATATAAACCACGTTTCCCGGGGGAAAGTGTTAAGAAAAAAAGGGTTTGAGGTTGACTTTGAGAAAATTTTCGGGCTTTCCTCAATCTGATGTGGCTGTGTCTCCTCTGTTCTCACATGGTTTTTTCGCCCCCCGTTTAGATTCTTCAATCAACGCCGAACCTATGGATCTTGATAATAACCCTTTTATGCTGAGAGCGCGAACGCGTGTTGCATCGCCTGCTCCCTCAACCGCCGCCAGCAAAACAAATAACAATGGCACACAAACAACGCCAAAGAAGCAGTTATTCCCTGTTTCTCCTGTACCATTATTGGCATCCTCCTCCGCCGCATCGTCGTCAACGTCTTCTTTGAATCAGCAAACCTCATCCAAGATGCATGTGGAGGAAGCTTCGCCATCAAACGGCTTTGACCTTCAAAGTCCAGAGAAGCAAGTGTCACCAAGTCCGGCACAAAGTTATACCACCAGCGAGGACACAACCATGAGTCCACGCGAAGAACTACCGCAGTTCGAAGCCAACTCATTCAATCACTTCAATATCCAAGGAACTGGGCTCTTTGGGGCGGATCTCTTCCAGCAGAATCAGGGAAACTTTTTTCCTTCACTCTCTAGTTTTGGGCAACCTTCCCAACAACAACAACAGCAACAGGCGCAAAACGCATTCAACTTTTCGGGCCAGAACAATAACCCAATGTTCCCCAGCTTCGGCGGCAGTTTTACTGATATAAATGGTGTTGGAAGCGGCAGCGACACATCCTCTGGAATTTTGCAACGAGTTCAAAGCGGCGGCAGCTTGAGTGACATGAATCGTGTTCCCAGCCATACCCAATTGAATGGATTGAACCGTGTGTCGAGCGGTGCTAATCTGAGCTCACTCAATCGAACAACGAGTGCTGTTGGTTTGAGTCAACTCCAACCCGGGTTCGGCAGTCATCCAAACTTGAACGCGCTAGGTGGTGGGGCTAGTAGTTCGCTGATGATGGAGCATGATCAGCAACAGATGCTAGGATTTTTGCTTCAAGCGAGTTTGGGAATGTCTGGCTTGGATTACCAGCAGCAACAGCTACAGCAACAAGTTCAACAACAGTTGCTGCAGCTCCAGCAGCAGCAACTCCAGCAGCAGCAGTTCCAGCAGCAACAGCAGCAACAACAACAACAACAATTCCAGATGCAACAGCAACAGCAACAGCAGCAGCAACAACAACAACAACAGGAGCAACAGGGCGGCCTGCAGTTCAAGAGTTTAAGTGTAGCCGATTTGACAAGCTTCTACAAGGCGAGTCAAATCAACAGCGGCATGTACCCAATGGTTGGTCAGAGTATGCAACCACAGCAACAACACTTTATGCCTGTCCAACAAAACGAATACACAATGAATTCTATACCAGAACGCGTGGTTCCCGATCAACCACCCACCAAGAAAAACAAACGTCAATTGAACGAATTGAGTTCGTCGTTTGATAATTTGACATCCTTCTTGAATCAACCACCTGCTCAGCTCCAACAACAGCAGCAGCAACAACAGCAGCAGCCGCAACAAAACCCCATGTCACAGCCTCTGATTATAAACAAAGTTCCCTTGTTCCCACAACAAGTACCAACAACCCCAACGTCCCCAGGATCTTCAGCCAACTTCAGTACCTGTAGCCCAGCCACTAGCAGTGCCGAGCAACCGAAATCGCCACCTGTACTTACAAAACTGCCAAAATCCCATTCAACAACAAGTTTAACAAGCCTTTCGAACCAATCATCGTCATCGTCTGGTGGTGGGAATTCATCAGTCTTGGCATCTGGGCCTCCTCGACGACAAATATCCATCCCAACAACTGCGCATTCAAAGAGTTCAGCGGCTTCGACACGGGAGAGACCCCCACGAGCAGCAGCCGCCGCGGCAGCAGCGGCTGTAACTGTCCAATCCCCTCCAGCCGCGCAAGTCCCATCCACAACAGCACCCACCGCTGCAATCTCATTTGCTCCAGCCGCAGAAGGCGAAATCCAATGCAAAAACTGTATGGCGACGCAAACCCCACTATGGCGACGCGATGGAGAAGGGAACCCAATCTGTAACGCGTGTGGCCTGTTTTATAAACTGCATGGCGTGCAGAGGCCGGTTGAGTTGCGACGAGATGTGATTCGAAAGCGGAATCGGGGGAAGAAGGGGGAACCGAAACCTACGGGGGCGGCGGAGGGGAAAGGGAATGGGAAGGGGGGTAAAGGGAAGAGTGTGGTGGTGAAGGATGAAGATTTGTTTGGGGAGATGGATGTTTAGTTTGACTAGTTTTCTTCTACTTTCTTTGGCTTGTTGATTCTTTTTTTTCTTTTTCTTATTTTTCACATCTCTTTTGACTCTCTGTGTGTGTGTACTTAAACATAAAATATTGTTTATTTTCCTTGTCCGAATTCAAACTGATGTTGGGGGGAAAGAAAAACAAGGCCTCAACCAACGAAACAGCATTGCTTGATAATGCTGCTGATATTGTTGTAGAGATATCAGATAACGAAGCAGAGAAAGGTTGAGTTAGCAGTTGTTTTAGTTGCTTAACGTCAAAGTTAAACCATCCTTGATTTTTAGAGCCAAAGCAATCAACTTCAAAACCATCAACAGCAAAGAAACAAACTCCTTCTGCTTCTTCTTCAAATCGTCGAAAGTCAAACCCCCCGCTTCCTTCTTCCGCAACCCAATCAATCAAGAACTTCTTTACCGCAACACCAAAACAACAACAACCGAAATCAGTCGCAAGTGAATCCGCAACACCGCTTCCAAATGGATGGACTCGCTCTTTCACGACTCGGCCGACTGGTGCAAAGGATTTTTCATATTTTGCTCCAGATGGAACGAAATTCAGAAGTTATGTGGCGGTTGTCAGATATTGTACGGAGAATGGAATAGATATTGAGAAGGGAGAGGAAAAGGAAGGTGATGGAAGGAAGGGGGATACTGAGAAAACTCCAGCAGTTGTTGAAAAGGTATTTTTGCTTTTCGTATTCCTTTCTAATTTAACGTAAACTGGGTATTTCGTTCTAGACAGTAAAAACTACGACCAAGAGTGTGGAGGATGCGAAAGTGGACAAAGTGGCTCCGATGAAAACTACAACAACGACTTCTACGCCCGTTGCTAAAACTGCTCCTGATGAAGAGTCTTCCTCTGAAGAAGAGGAGGAAATTCCATTGTTTCGGAAGCGCCGAGTAAGTCTAGCCGTAAGATTTTGGATTTTCTGAAACTCGTAACACTTATCTGTAAGGACTCACGTCCCTCCATACAGGAAAAGATAGCATCTCCTGTAAAGGATAAGAAGAATGATGGAGATTCAGTGAAAGCTGATGAAGATGATGTCCAGGTTTTGTTGATTTTGAGTTGGCCAAAAAAAAAAAAGTTTGAACTGATCTCTCGTGTCATCTCAGGCACCAAAATCCAAGCAAACCAAAAAACGCAGAATTATCAATGACGATGATGAAAGCGATTTTGAATGTTCAAACGATATTCAAGAAAGTAGTTCATCCGAGTCAGAGAATTCTTCAGACGCGATGGAGGAGGAGGAGAGTGAGCCAGAGATCGCAACCGAAAAGAATCATAAGAAGCGAAAGAATGTTATCTCAGACTCTGATGATAATGAAGACATTTTTGAAGCAGTGAAGCCATCGAATGCCAGATTGAGCATGGCTTCAGTAAAGTCTGTTGGTGGGGCTTCGTCGACTGGGAAGCCAAAGAATGTGCAGTCTTCCATTGCATCCTTTTTTGGTGGCGGTGGAAGTGCGAAGGGAACACCAGTCGCCGTGGCTGAGGTGAAGAAACGGAAGCCTGCACCCAAAAAGAAACCTGTTGCCAAAAAGGTGAAACTGGATGAAGACGGAGAAGGTATGATGGCCTTATTTACTAAACTGTATATATTGAATTTTCTTTTGGTGCTTGCTTAGGCGAAAATGACAACGAGGGCTTGGCAGAACTAGAGCCAATCAATAAGTTGGATGAAATGTTTAGTGACATGATAACTCGCGTTCCAAAGCTCTATGACACTGTAAAGACCCTATCGGCTGGCCGACCTCCCTTGCGTCTGGCGACAATGTGTTCTGGTACAGAATCGCCCCTCCTTGCCATTAAATTAATAGGCGAGGCGTTGAGTGCCAAGTTGGGTATTCCCGATGTACTTAAAATCCATCATGTCTTTTCATGTGAAATTGAGCCGTTTAAGCAAGGTTGGTATCTTTTTATTCGCTAGTTCCCAACATTAAATTAATTCCCTCGCATAGCATACATTGATAGAAACTTCAGCCCACCTATTTTATTTCGAGACGTCCGACAACTTTGCAACGACACCGCAACAACAGCATACGGTGCGACTGTTGCCGTTCCAGGGAACGTTGATATTTTGATTGCCGGAACGTCTTGTGTGGACTACTCATCACTCAACAACAAGAAGCAAGGAATTGAAGCAGCCGGAGAATCTGGAGACACATTCCGTGGAATGCTTGGCTGGGTAGCAAACCACCGTCCACCAATCGTGATTCTTGAAAACGTGTGTGGAGCTCCGTGGGATAAAGTTGTAGACTTATTTGATGGTGTCGGATATGACGCGTCTTTCATGCGTGCAGACACGAAAAAGTATTATATTCCACACACCAGAACGCGAGTTTACCTTGTTGCTTTATCGAGAGATGAAGGGCTTGGGTATGGAGATGATTTGGCGGAGGAATGGAAGGAAGTGTTCAAGGGGATCAGTAGAAATGCTTCGACGCCGTTGGAGGACTACTTGTTGCCGACTGATGATCCTCGAATTCATCGCGCTAGACAGGACTTGCAAAGACAAAGGTGTCGTCTTTTGGTGTTATGAGCTCAACCTGTTTTTAACATTTGTGTTTATTAGGACAATGTAGCCACGAACAGAAGAACCGAATGGTCTCGATGTGAATCGCGTCACGCGTTTGCCAGAATCAATGAGAACTTGGAAATAAGCGGCCGTTGACTGCATGGAGCGAAGGAGGCATGTCAAACTTCCCCGACTTTGCTTGGAACGATTGGGGCCGTACCCAAACGGATCGAGTTTTGGATCGGTCTGACATCAATTATCTTCGCTCTGCAAAGACTGGTGTTGACGTGAATTTACAAGACGATGGTTTGGAATCTTAGTCAGAATGTGGACAGAAATACTGCGTGAGTAGCGTTATATAGTTTCTCTTTGTTAAATATAATATGGTATAGGTCCTCGAATCCAGGTATTTGTCCTTGTTTGACTCCAACCATGATTGCGTGCATTACGAACCGTGGTGGCCCTCTTGTGGGATTGGAGGCACTCAGTCTTCAAGGAATTCCAGTGAATGAACTGTTGCTGACACGTGAGACGGAAGATCA
>JAIVFH010000339.1:0-26531 GCA_025765595.1 Obelidium mucronatum
GTGCGCGCCGAGTCGCTGCGCCGCATTGCGGGGGCGCCGGCGGTGGCGGCGCCGAGCTTTGCGCCGCTGCGGGCGGCATTCGCGCACGGCGTGGCGCGCGCCGCCGAACACGCGCGCCGGCCGCTGCTCGCAGTCGCGCCGCTGCATGCGCTGCTGCTGGCGTGCGCGCCGAACGTTCTGACGCCGGCGCACCACGTGTTTCTGCGCCACGCGATCGCCGCCAAGGCGTACGCCGCGGCCGCCGCCGTCGTCGCGCGCCCGCTGGACGCCGTCGACGCGAAGGCCGCCGCCGCGGGCGACTTCCTGCTGTACGCGTACTACGCGGGCATCGTGCTCGCCGCGCTCAAGCGCTTCGCCGACGCCGTGCTGTTTTTCCGCATGGCGCTCGCCGCCCCGTCGCGCGGCGGCGCGTCGGCGATCCAGGTCGAGGCGTGGCGCAAGGGCGTGCTGTGCTTTGTGCTGTCGGGCCAGCCCGGCGGCGCAAAGGCCTTCGAGAAGGGCAGCGTCGCCCGCTCGACCCACTTTTCCGTCCACAAGGCCATCGATGCGTGCGGCAAGAAGGCCTATGTCGATTTTGTCGACGCGTGTCTTTCTGGTCAACGCCCGCGCGCTCTGCTGGGTTCGTGTTTTTTTGGTTTTTGTTTTTTCGTTGAACCGCCGCCGTAGGCGGCTGTCTTGTTCGTTGAAGTTTTGTATGGGTGTATCACCCAACAATATCTCGTTGACTCACAGCACCAACAAACCAAAAAAAAAAAAAAAAACATCAGAATTACAAGCAAATGCAGAACTATTCATGAAATCCGGAAACTTGGGTCTCGCAAAACAGTGTGCCTCTTCAAACCACCTGATCCAACAACAAATTCTCAAACTCACTCAAACCTACATTACCCTCTCCGTCTCAGACATTGCAAAGACGGTCCAAGACTCTGTTTTCCAAATCAAGGGTGCATCTCCCCAACAGCAGCAACAATACCTCGAAGAAATTGCCCCGCTCGTGTCTCCTGTCGCCATAAAGTCACACATTCTTTACTTGATTGGGTCTGGGAAAGTGCATGCCTCCATCAACGAGAGTATTCGAGAAGGAAACGGAATGGTATCGTTCCACGATGAGCCTGAATCGTATGCGGACTTGAATGCTCTCATGCAGCTGGATTCCATGTTGAAGACGGCCATGTCTGTATATTACCGTGTTAGTGAAATGGACAAGGCGATTGGTCTCTCAAAAGAATACTTGACAAAAGTCGGAAATGATGAAAAGGGAGTGGGAGGAGGAATCGGTCGTGGTGGAAGCAGTAGGATGGATAGCTTTGGAACCATTGGTGGAGGAGGAAGCGGTGCTGGTGTCATGTTTGATGATGATGGCGGTGATGATGATGTGATGATGATGGATGGTGGTGGAGCAGGCGAGGAAGATCAGTATTGATCGTAATCATTTTTTTTGCCTCCCTACCGTTTAGTTCTTTCCTTTTCTTGTTTCTCGTCTTTTGTTATATGTACTTGCTTGATTTGATCTTGTATGAAAACGATATAAAACATTGGTCATATGTATTACTCGTATGGGAGGTTTGTGCACTTTCATTGAAAAAAGCAAGACATGTTCTGCGGCGCTTTAAGTGCGCCATCGATAGTCGGTGGCTGGCAGTGGATCCCCAAAGGCTTTTCAATGAAGGTCCATCAAGACCTTTCAATTTTAAATGATCATCATCCCCTTGCCCAAAATGCAAAGTCCAGTGAGTTCACTGTCAGGGGCACTCACACCCCTATCCTTTATATTACGTGTAAATCAAATAAACATCCAATGTTGGATTGAGTTCTGGCGTCACCTTTATTTTACAACACAATCACGAAACTGCAAGACTTAAAGAAAACAAAAAGAAAATGGGGTAACTATGATACGTCCAGGAATCTTTGGACCAAAATAGCAGAGCAAACTTGGCTAGATCCTTGGCAGAAGGTAGCGCGACTTGAGCCAGGAATGGATTGTTCCACAGCTGTGTCAATTCCTGGTCACAAATTTGCAGTTTCCATCACTGAGCAGCTGAACTTGGCTTTAAATTGAAAGCTGCAAAAGCAGCCTTGTCTCGAATGCGCCAAACATGAGCTGTTCCTGTTTAATGCAAGAATGAGAAGGGGAATACAACCACGACATTCGAAAACTTACCAGTTGAATGCCCATGGCAATTAACCCTAACAATATAACGTAGACTTGGCTCGTGACTGGGGCACTTTGAAGGTGGATAACTGTGGTAGGCAAGCATATCCAGGCGCCTGAGTCGACAGTTGTCACACAAGCCACTGCATTCCCCAACTGGAATTCATCAAACCGAGCGGGCAATGGCGTGATTGGGTGGACAGTAACAGGATCAAACCCAGATGCAAAAAGTTGAACTCAGAGAGTCCATTTTTCAGCTGGCCAAGATTGCAGAAAAGCGGTCGAGCCAAGCCAGGAGAAAAAGACGCAGTAAAACAGGTACCTATGTACGCAATGCAGACTCGCTCGGAGTCGGAGCAGATTGAAAGTGTGTGTGGTTGAGTCCTTTTTGGGGCTGGGAGACGGACCAACTTAAGGACAAGCAAAACATGCTATTCAATAAACAAAGTATCTTTATTCAATTTACGTCAAGAAGGGAGTAAAAGGGTGCTTACAGGAGGGGAAGACTAAGTGGGAGGTGGGAGCCAATCAGATTTCGAGGAAATGCCAAGGATTTTTGGTCTCCTCAGAATAAACATTGCAGAGACTCACGATTCGAAACGTGAGTGATTATTTAAAATGAAATTAGACAACCAGCCACGCCAGCCCCAACTCCGGAAGAATATAAAACGTGAAGAAAGAGGAGACACTCGAAACCAAAAAAACAAAATTGAATGAAATACTTTGAAATTCTTACAGCTCTTATCGGCGTTCAATTGACTCTGGCTGTTCCAGTCGTCAACCGTGACGACACAAACAACAAGCCCGCAAACAAGCCCTTCCTTGAGTTGACTGATACCAGCGCATCTCTCAACTTTTCTCCCAAACATCAATGGGATGCTAATCACGGGTATTGCGGGGAGCTCTCTATGATCGAAGCCAGCATGCTGTATGGCGGCTACCTTTCTCAATGGGATATGCGTGGAAACGCAAGTCCAAAAGTCCCCCAAAACGACAAGACGGGAAAATCCCAGCTTCTCCTTGGTTCTGATGGAAATGCTGGTGGCCTGGGTCCAAACGGAGACGGCCAAGGAAATGCGGTCAAGTCGGCCTCGGCTCTTGGGCTTACCAGCACCGTTTTTGATGTATCCATTCAAGATTCACAAAAGTACCTCATGTGGGTCAAGAAGCAAGTCGTGAGTGGAAACCCAGTTATCATTGCAGTCTACTTCAATATCCCAGCCAACGCTCAAAACGAGGATGAATATGATCACATTGTGACTGTTTCCAAAATCACATCCAGCTCCACGGCTAATTTAAATGACTTTGATAATTTCCATGAGGATGATGTCTTGACTTTTGAGGATCATGGAAAGGAGTTGACTCAAGTCAGTTACTCTTTTGGAGATTTTATCAAAACACGAGCCGAGGCCGCTGCTAGCGACAATGAATACTCTTGCCCAAAGGCAGTTAAGGGTAGTGTTTGGAATTACGCGATTGCTCTTACTGGCGTTGCGGATAAAGGGAAGGACACATTGCCCATCACCATAACCACCAATATCACGGAGGAACCTTCAAAAACCATGGGGGTCGATGGAGGATATGTCGCAACACGCCCATCTGCTGTGCCAGTAACTTTGTCGGTTACAGTCCACAATTTAACTCCCGGAGTTAAATACAATCTCTATACATTTAGCGGAGGTGATGATGTTGGGAGTGGGGCGTTGGCATATCAAATTGCAACTGTTCCGACGGGCAACTTTAATGCCAACGGTAAGAAAGCCAAAAAGCAAGTAATTCAAATTCAATCCGGATCAACTTTTTCTTTATCGGAAACTATCGATTCAGATGAGATGCGTTTTTACCGTGCTGTTCTGGCTACAGCCCCTTAAATAAACAGTCATAAGAGAATCCGTTGGAATATCTCTTTGTTTCAATCAAAATATTTGCAGTTTGTTGACGTGTGTTTTATTAGTACAATGCTACTCATTTTACGTCAGGTTTCGCATCACCACCATCTTTCTTTGGCTTCAAATCCAACTTGGTCACAATCTTGTCGACTAACCCAAACTTGAGCGCCTGCTCTGCAGACATGAAATTATCGCGTTCCATTGCACGTTCAATCACATCCAGTGGCTGCTTTGTATGGTCCACATAGAGCAAGTTCAAGCGTTTCCGAATGTCGATAATTTCCTGTGCATGGATCATTATATCTGTTGCCTGTCCTGAGGCACCACCAGATGGCTGGTGCACCATTACGCGAGCATTCGGTAAAATAGATCGTTGGCCTGGTTCTCCTGCTGTCAAGAGCAGGGACCCCATGGAACAAGCCTGACCAATACACACGGTGGCTACTGGAGATTGGATATATTGCATGGTGTCATAGATGGCCATCCCCGCCTGTCGTAGAATAACAGAGGGTTAATCTGATGTTGACGATTTACAATGGAATACTACTTGCCGTAACGCTTCCTCCTGGAGAGTTGATATAGAAGTTGATTGGTTTTTCGTTATTTTCAGCTTCCAAGAATAACAACTGCGCAACGATAACTGCTGCCGCTCCATCATGGACCTGTCAATGGGTGAATATGCCAAAAAGAGCAAAAAAAAAAGGAGGGCCTTGTTCCCCAACGTACCTCGCCATTCAACATTATAATTCGTTCCTTCAGAAGTCGGGAAAAGATGTCAAAGACCCGCTCTCCTCGCGGCTGCAATACGGAAAAAACTTAGCATTACAACCTTTTTTTTGAAGTGGTGAAAAACAAACCCACCGACGACTCAATCACATACGGTATTCCCAACGCTGATGGAGCAATCGACGAAGCGGTTGGTTTATTGTACGATGAAAAGCTTCGCTGGGCCACTTTGCGGCCCATGCGGAACAAGGAGGTGGATGTGAGCATGGTTGAGGGCAAAATCAATTACGAAAATTGTGTTGAAATTGGTGAGAGAGACAGTTCAATTTGATGTCTTCTAGAGCTTGAGAAGAGGCGATGAGGCGAGACGGGCAGTGGGAGACTCTCTCTATACGGATCTGGAGTTTGTCGAAGAGGCCTGGTTGGGGGACATTGTTCAAGTGGCAGGTGGATCAACTCAACTCCCTGGCGTATAGACAATCAACAGCATCAGCCACTCCCAATCCGGTTATTGATGCGTTTTGACAGCTTGCTTATTCTCCTTTTGATTTCGTCTGGTCAGGTAAATCTCTTGCAACATGGCCGCCGCATCACCGTTAGAAGTCTATGCGAAGGTACTTCATTCCTTTGCACAGTTCTATGATTTAATATAGTGTATCGGGTGTCGTTTTGTAGGGCACAAAAGCCTGGTTTGCTGATGAGGAAGAGGGATGGATTCAAGGAACCATGAACTCGAGCACAATCACAGATAAAACCGTAAAGCTTTCCTTCACATTAGACAGTGGCAAGGTATGGATCATTCTTTTATTCACTTCACTGCTCTCGTGGGAGAATCTTGCGTGGTTGTTGTTTGTCTCCCCCCCTTAAAAAAAGGGTGTCTGGCTCAAACCCCAAGTCAATTTAGGATGTTACATTCGAATCGACAATGGATAAGCTTGTTTCCACGAAATTTGCCGATTTACCTCCTTTGAAGAACCCACCGATGCTTGAAGGAATCGATGACTTGTCGAATCTGTCGTATTTGCATGAGTTGAGTGCACGAACTTTTTTTTTTTTGAGTCCTCCCTCCACCCCCCCTCATCTGCAACCTACTTAACATTCTTTTTTCGCGCCATCGCAGACCCGCCGTTCTTCATAATGTTCGTCTTAGATATTCCCAAGAACAAATTTACACGTACTCTGGTATTGTCTTGATTGCAATGAATCCTTTCGCCAAATTGGATTTGTACTCACCGGATATCATGCGGTATGTTCTTTTCGTTTGAGCTGTGTATTCAATGCTTATCGTTGTTATCAGTGAGTATTCGGGAAAACGTCGTGGAGAACTGGAACCACACTTGGTTCGTTGAATCCTTTTTCATCGTCTTACAGCTACTGACACTTCCTTGATGTGATCCATTAGTTCGCTGTAGCTGAAGACGCTTACCGTGCCTTAATTCGGGATAAGAAGAACCAATCCATCATTGTTTCCGGAGAATCTGGAGCTGGTAAAACCGTCAGTGCGAAATTCATCATGAGATACTTTGCCATTGTCGACGATTTGGACAAGAAGGCTGCTATTTCCAAGACCAGTGAAATCGAAGAAGCTGTGTTGGCTACCAACCCAATTCTTGAAGTATACCTTTTTTTTTTTTTTTAACTTTTCTCTTTTATTTGTACGTCAAAACTTATGTGCTTACCGGGTGGCGTGTATTTCCTTTTCTTAGTCTTTCGGAAACGCCAAAACCACTCGTAACGATAACAGTTCTCGTTTCGGAAAGTACATTGAGATTCTATTCTCAAAGGGGCAGTCCGTCAAGATTACTGGAGCCAAAATCCGTACATACCTGTTAGAACGTTCGCGTTTGATTAACCAGCCCGTCAGTGAAAGAAACTACCACATTTTCTACCAAATGTGTGCCGCTGTACCAGCTGCTGAGAAGAAGCAATTGGGGCTGGGAAAATGGAACGATTACTTTTACTTGTCTCAAGGAAACACGGGAAGCATTGCTGGAGTGGATGATGCTGCTGAATTCGCACTTACTCAGCAATCTCTTTCTACATGTGGTATTTCTGTTTCTAACCAATGGTGAGCTTTGGAGCTGTTACTAGTTTAAGCTCGTTAAATCTCTGTCTGAACTCTCTTTTTTTTCCTTTACTTTTTTTTTCAGGGACATTTTCAAGGTCTGTGCTGCTCTCTTACATCTTGGAAACATCAAGATCACCGATAACCGCGGTGAAGCGACGATTTCAGATGACGATCCCGCTTTGGAACTTGCTTGTAACTTGTTGGCGGTCAAGAAGGCTGAGTTCAAGAAGTGGATTGTTAAGAAGCAAATTACGACTCGTTCTGAGAAGATTATGACCAACGTAAACGCCGCTCAAGCCACCACTGGAAGAGACTCTGTTGCCAAGTTCATTTACAGTATGCTTTTTGATTGGTTGGTGAAAGTTGTCAACAAGAATTTGGCGAGAGATGAAGACCCCAACCCAACCTTTATCGGTGTGTTGGATATTTATGGTTTCGAACACTTTAAAAAGAACTCTTTTGAGCAGTTCTGTATTGTAAGTTATATCTTTTCTATTTTAGAGATGCTGTTGAATTTCTCACTCATTTTCACAAATCTTTCAAGAACTACGCCAACGAAAAGTTGCAACAAGAATTCAACCAACACGTTTTCAAACTCGAACAAGAAGAATACGTCAAGGAAAAGATTGCTTGGTCCTTTATTGATTTCAACGATAACCAGCCATGTATTGATTTGATTGAAAACAAGCTCGGAGTTCTTGACTTGCTTGACGAAGAATCTCGTCTTCCATCTGGATCCGACAGCTCCTTGATTACAAAGTTTTACCAACGTTTCGCTGTCCCAACCCAAAAGTTCTTTGAGAAGCCACGTTTCGGTCAGAATGCCTTCACAATCAAGCACTACGCCACCGATGTGACATACGAAATTGACGGATTCATTGAAAAGAACAAGGATACCGTATCTGATGAACAACTTGCATGTCTCCACGCCTCAGAAATGGCGTTTTTAAAGGAAGTCACCACCATTGAAGTCGACGCATCAGCGCCAGTTGTTGAAGCCAAACCAGGACGTGGAGGTGCAGTCGTCAAGAAGCCCACTCTTGGTTCCATTTTCAAGCAATCCCTAGTCAACCTCATGTCAACTCTGCGTACCACTGAAGTCCACTACATTCGTTGCATCAAGCCAAACTCCACCAAAGTCGCTTTCGCATTCGAACCCCAAATGATGTTGCAACAACTTCGTGCGTGTGGTGTTTTGGAAACCATTCGCATTTCGTGTGCGGGATACCCCTCCAGATGGACCTACGAAGAGTTTGCGGACCGTTACTATCTCCTTGTGAAGTCGAAGCTGTGGGTCTCGGACCCCAAGAAGCTGACGAGCTCGATTGTGGAGGCCACAATCACCAAGGAGGATTTGTTCCAGATGGGTTTGACAAAGATCTTTTTCCGGGCTGGACAGCTTGCCTTTTTGGAAAAGCGGAGAGCAGAGAAGATGCGTGAATGTGTTGTCTTGATTCAAAAGAACATTCGTAGATTTATTTATGGAAAGCGGTTCAGAGAGATGAAGGCGGCTGTTGTTGCTATTCAAACCAGTTGAGTTTGGGCCGTTCAATTTTAACATATATTCCTATTGCTAACACTTTTTTTTCCCAGGTGCCCGTGGATACCTTGCCCGTAAGCAATACAAGGAAGAACGTGAAAAACGCGCCGCCGAAAAGATCCAAGCCGCCGTCCGTCGCCACCTCGCTGAAAAGAAATACCAAGACACACTCAACGCTGTGTTATACATCCAAGCCCTCTACCGCGCCCAACAACTCAAAAAGACTGTCTACGGAGCCCGCCGAGAAGCCGCCGCAATCCGTATCCAAAAAGTCTTCCGCGCCTCCCAAGCCCGCAAACTCTACCGCATCAAATACGGCCAAATCGTGCTCCTCCAATCCTGCGTCCGTCGCCGTATCGCTGTTGCTGAATTCAAGCAACTCAAGGTTGAATCCAAATCGGTTGGTAAACTCAAGGAAAACAACTTTAAGCTGGAAGGAAAAGTTGTTGAGCTCTCGCAAGCCGTCAAGGCTCGTTCCGAGGAAGTTGAATCCTTGAATGAAAAGATTACGCAGTTGGAGAGCAGTTTGGCGAGCTGGAAAGAAAAGTTTGCGAGAGTCGATCAAGGGTCGAAGGGTAATGCTGACAAGTCTGCTGAAGTTACGGCTGCGTTGAAGGCTGAGTTGAAGGCATCTGAGGAAGCCAAGGATGCGCTTCAGAAGGAGAACGACCGCTTGAACTCCATCTTGAAAAAGAAGGAGATTGAAATCGAGCAACTCAATGGAGACGTTTCCAAGGCCAAGGATGAATCTGCCAAATACAGGGAGGAAGCTGTGAAGGCGAAGGAGGACGCCAAGAACCTGGTCCCACGTACCAGTGCGTCCTCGCCAGGTAGTGTGGCCATTTCTGGAGTTGCTGGAGGTGAAGACCCAGCTGTATCCGCCGCCCTCAGAAAAGAGATTGCCTCCCTCCGTGAGCAAATGAGCCGCTTGATTGCCGGAAAGTGGACACGTGACAAGGTTGCGGATTCTCTCCTGTCTGTTGCCAACGAAAGCGAAGGTCCTCGCCCAGCTGCCAGCATTTCTTCTCTCAACCAGCACATGCAGCAAGAAGTCCAGAATGCGATTGCTGCTCGTCCTCGTCCAGCAAGTGCTCAAGACTTTGCCGTACCTGAAATCCGTGGCAACAGACAATCCATGTTGGCCAAGAGATCTTCTACCATGGAGTTGCCAGCTGACTTTGACGATGGAACTGGAGGCGATGTAAGTTTTTAATTTCTTGTTTCCGAAATGTTTTGTTGGAAACACTTTTATTGCAGCGTGTCCTCAAAATCCTTGAAGACAAGGCATTGGAAGACGAAATCATTGACTCTTTGGTCACAAACTTGCGTATCCCACTCCCAAGCACACAAACCGTCGCTTCCAGAAAGGAAATCTTCTTCCCTGCCCACTTGATTGGTATTTGCATGACTCAACTCCTCCGCAACAACTTGGGTGTGAGAATGCAACTCTTGTTGCCAAATGCCATGAATGCTGTACAAAACTTGACCATGGTTTGGACTGTTTTTTTTTTTTTGGTTAAGATTGTTTTTTTTTCTGACACATGCACCAGAAATTCGAGGACGATTACGTTTCTGCTTTCTGGTTGTCCAACTGCTTTGAAATGCTTTGTGTCGTCAAGACAATCCAAGAAAGAGAGTCTCGCGAGCAACAACGTCGTCGTAACCAAGGTCTCTCCAATGACATGGAATCCGCCAACCCAGAAAAGGCTCTCGAACAGATCCGTTCGGACCTGGACATTCTTTTGATGGACATTTACCACGGTTGGATCAAGGAATTGAAGAAGCGTCTTGCCAACATGATTGTCCCTGCCGTGATTGAGAACCAATCCTTGCCAGGATACATTTGCAAGCAGTCTGGTGGTATTTGGGGCAAGTGGGGTAAATCAGCCACTTCGTCTCAGTTTACTATTGAGCAGTTGTTGAACTTTTTGAGCAAGTTGTCCAAGACGATGCGGTGCTATTACATGGAGGACTCCATGACGCGTCAGATTTTGACTGAATTGTTGCGTGTGATTGGAGTTTCTGCGTTTAACCACATTCTTGTGCGTAAAAACTTTTGCACGTGGAAGCGTGGAGTACAGATTCAGTACAATGTTTCCCGATTGGAGGAATGGTGTACCACTCATGGAATTGCTGAAGGTGTGTTGGAAGAGTTTTTTTTTTGTTGGGTTCATGTTTTTTTTTTTTTTTTGAGAACATTTCATTGATCCTTTTTTTTTTTTTTTTTACAAGCCACTTTGCATCTTCAACAGTTGCTGCAGGCTGCCAAGCTCTTGACGTTGAACAAGACATCACCGCAAGACATTGAAACCATCTTTGATGTTTGCTTTTTGCTCAACCCAACTCAAATCAAGAAGCTCTTGTCCTTGTACTATGCTGCTGACTTTGACTCACCCTTGTCACCTGAGTTGCTCAAGATTGTGGCCAACAGGGCAATGCTGAATGAAAAGTCGGACACGCTCTTGCTTGACTTGGATCTTGCGCCGGACTTTTCCAAGCCAACTACGCGTCCAGTAGAGTATATTGACAGGTTCATCCCGGCGTGGATCTCGCTGCCAAACATTGCAGTTGTTGCGTCAAACAACTGATCAAAAAAAAAATTAAGCAAATTCGGACTCGTTGATTGTTTTTTTTGTTCCTTGTGTTTTTTTCCCCCAGTCGCGCTCCTCTCATCTCTCGTCCATCTCCCCACATGGAAAGTACCATGTGTTTTTCATCCTTTTTTTTATCATTCTCCTCTGCGACCCCGCTTACAAAAAAATAAAGAGTATCTTGTGTGATAAATATTATTACTTTTTGAGAAAGTTTTGATCAATTTTTCAAAGCATGGACTCCCTTCCCACTGAAGTGCTGACGGCGATCAAGGCCAACCTGACAGTGGCTGACGACATGCGGCTCTGCCTGACGTCTCAGAAGCAGTATCGGCTTGGACCGCATACAGACGTGGCAGTGCCGTTCCTCCGCCTGCTTGCGACTCAACCACACTTGACGCTCAAAGACTGGAGGATCCGACCAGCCAGTCCCGCCAGTGACTCGAGTGACTCGAGTGCATCCAGAGACGCTAGTTCGGGGCGCAGCGCGCAGACGACGGACTTCCTCGCGTACTTGCGGCTCTGCGACGCGTGCTTCGGGCTGGCGGGCGACCTGCGCCAGGTGCTTGCGCTCGTCGCGCTCGAGGCGGCGTCGGGCGCCGCCGCGCAGCCGTTCGCCGTCGGCGGGCGCGTCCCGCTCGCGCGCAGCCACGAGCCGCTGCTCGCCGTCCGCACGCGCGGCGCCGCCGACGACGCCGCCGCCGTGCTGCACCTGCGCGACTCGCCGCCCGCGCGCTGGGCCGCCGTGCTCTCCGCCACCGCCGACCCGGCCGCCTTCGGCCGCGGCGGCGCGACCGTGCTCGACGCCGAGTACCGCGTCGCGCTGAAGCTGGACGCCGACGCCTTCGTGTGCAATCTGGGCCAGGCCGTCGCTGACATTGTCGCAGAGAGCGTCGAGCCGGCGCTGCGCACGGACTCGCGCAACAGCGGCAAGCGCGTCGTGCCCGAGCTGTACAAGATGAACGTGTACTGCCCAGGCGGCTTCTTCAAGCCGCACTGCGACACGCCGCGCGCGACGAGCATGTTTGGCTCGCTGGTCGTGTGCTTGCCGCTGGAGCACGCGGGCGGGGACTTGGTCGTGCGCCACAAGGGGAAAACGGTCGTGTTTGACTGGGGAAATCGCATCCAGCAGGACTTGCAGCAGCAGCAGCAGCAAAAGAATGCGGAAACAGGCGGCGAGTTGGCTCCTCCTGCGATTCATTGGGCTGCCTTCTTTTCGGACTGCGAACACGAAATTCTTCCCGTCCAATCTGGATTGCGCGTTACAATCACATACAACCTTCATTTGGTTGAAACAAAGGTGGATGATGTTATTTGCCCGCCTGTTGATTCCAACTCATTGGGTCCATTCCACACTCTTCTTGCCGAGTCACTCAAGGATCCATCCTTCATGCCCAAGGGAGGTACTCTTGGATTCGGTTTACAGCATCAGTATCCGATGGGCTTGAATGTCCCTGAAAGAATATTTTCGCTCAAGGGCAATGATTTATTGGTTCACAAAAGCGCCACGGACTTGGGTATCGGTGTGAGAATTATGGCTGCGTACAATGTGGACGACGACGAAGATTCTGAAGATGATTTAGAGAATGATCCGGATAATGATTCGGATGATGGAAATAATGAAGCCAACAATGACATTGCCAAAAAGAAACCAAGCAAGACCAGTCCCACAGTGGATGCCTTCAAACAATATCGTCCAAGCTTTAGCAGATACATTTCTGGCATTCTTATCAGCGACTGCTTTTCAGGAGGTGGTGGGGATTATGAAGAACGCAGTACCAAATCCATTTTGAAAGACGAGGTGGATGCAATTCATGACAAGTCAATCAAGTGGGTCCATTACCCTTCGCACGAAGAACTCGCTAGTACTTATATGACCTATGGAAACGAAGCTTCTGTTGCATATATTTATGTTTCAGGTTGCATGTTGTTGGACATTCCGTCGTTGGCAGACAGAAAGGATTCTCGTTGATCATGTTGTTCAGTTACTGTCCATAAAAAACTTTTCTTATGAAGATTGTTTTACTGCTGTTGTTTATCGAGAGCATCAAGCACACTCTCCATGTCCATCACCGACGCGCCCGCTTCGACAAACAGCGCATTGTATTTTGCCACGAGCTCACTTGCCGTAGCCGCCCCATTGTCGTACGTTGAATGCGCATCTGCCACAACCACAACGTCCCAGCCGAGCTTCAGCGCGCCGCGCGTTGTTCCGTCGATGCAAAAGTCCGTCTGCGCGCCGACGACGACCAGCTGCGCCGCCCGCGCCTCCGTGAGCCACGCGTGCAGCCGCGGATTGCTGAAGGCGTCGCGCTCGCTCTTTGCGAACGTCGGCTCCTCGGCCTCGCCGCGCTGCGCCAACTCCGGCGCAACCGGCCACCCCGCTGACTGCGGCGCGAACCCGCCGTCGCCGTCGTGTCGCACAAACGCGACCGGCAGCTTGGCGCGCCGGAACGCGGCGAGCAGCGTCTGCGTGTTGCCGAGCAGTGCGCCGGCGTTGGCGATCGGCCCGCCCTCGGCGCCGTCGAGTTCGAAAAACGCTACTTGGAGATCGACGACGAGGAGCGCGGGGCGCTGGGAAAGCGTCATGTTTTTGGAGAGTGGCTTTTTTTTGTTTGACTGAGGATTCATAATTTGAATAAATTTATTAATCAAAGCTATATGGGTTGATTCCCAGCGACACAACATCCATCCCCTCTCAACACGAACAAGAATTCGAGCCGTGACGATTTGAATCGCATTTCAAGCATAAATGCGTCTTTTCACAGATTTTCGAACGACACCAGCCCTTGTTCCTTTTGGTAAAAAAAAAAAAATTTAAATTAAAAAAAATTAAAAAATCAAATAAAATAAAAGAAAATCCATATAAAAAAAAGACGCGAGCGGGGATAAAAAAAAAACGTTAAATTTAAGTAAATCACCAGAACAAGCAATAATCCAGCTTCCAATAAAGCATAGCAGCTCTTGGACAATCTCTCAACGAATGACGCGCGTCAGGTGTATCACAAAGCATGCACACGTGTGCGATGGAGCTCTTGTGGATTTTGGCGCACCGGTTATCTTGGAATAGAGAACAGATTTCGGAAGCTTTGCTGCTACTATTACTATTGTTACTGCTACTATATGATTTGGTGTTCTCTCTTTGACGTTTTGAAGGTCTTTGCTGTTGGTTGTCGGGGTCACGATTACGACGGTCACGTGAATGACTTCCAGGTTGGGGTTTGAGAAATGGGACAGCATCAGCAGTACTTGTAGTTGGGTTGCTGGAAACAGTTGTAAATTTGAGATCAGTTTTTCTTGTACCAGTAACTGCAAAAGAGCTCTGGCCAGCTTGCTGATTCATGGTTGTCGTCTTGGTGGTGGTGGGAAACGCAGTGGTGGAACTGAGTGAAACAAGTTGAGCCAAGAACCCATCAAGCCATTTCTGAGACTCTGAAATAGCGGAATCAAGAGAAAAGGGATCAATAGTGATGATACTGGTGGTGGTGGTGGTGGTGGTGCAGGAAGCTGGGTCTGTTGCAGTTGTAGTTGTGTTTTTGAGGTGGCCAACACGGTCAGTTAATCCTTCCATGCGTGACTCTAATGATTCAATGCGTGTATTCATTTCGTGTAATAGTTGTTCTTGTTCGTGTGGAAGCATTTGGTTGGGTGGGAGTGGGTGGGTGGGGAAATGGGATCAAAAAAAAAAAAAATGACGGCGAATAACTGGCGAATAACGGCGTCAAGTAAAAAACCGAATCTCCAGTAATGATCAATCTACAAGAATGTGTCAACACTATGGGAAAAAAAAGATACCCTGACTTCTAGAAAGCCGCGCTTCTGATTAGTTCATGAGGGGTCGATGGTTGATGAAAGAGATGTTGAGTTAAATGATATTTATTTATCTTGGTATGTATCCAATAGCTTGCGAATCCGACGGTCAATCCCTTGCTCACCCTTCACCATTTCCAATACTTTTGCGATATCGACACGAGGATCAGCAAGAAGCAGTTTCACCACTTCGTAACATCCTTGCCAGATTGTAATCCGTAAAACATCGCTCTCAATTTCAATCCTTGGATCTTTAAGAAGCAATTCAACAACTTTGGGAAAGTTGTTTCGTGCAGAGAAATGAATCGCATAGTTTTCGTTGGCAGATGGATCGCAGCGACCATCTTTAAGCAAAAGTTCAACAACTTCATGAAACCCCTCGACTGCTGCGGATTGAATCGCAGAGCTTCCATTCGCTGATGGGTCTACACGACTATCTCGCAACAAAAGTTTCACAATCTCGAGGTGGCCAAATTCGCACGCAACGTGCAAAGCCCGACTCTGATCAAAAGAGGGATCCACCTGGGGGTGCTTCAGTAAAAATTCAACTGCAGATAAATGCCCCTTTTCTGCTGCTAATCCCAACCCATAGTTATAGGCAGCTGGATTTACTTGCTCACTCGCAACCATGAATTCAACAATAGAGGAATGTCCATTTTCTGACGCAAGAAGAAACGGTTGGTGATCCGCTCGAAGGCGCGCAACAACCCGTTTGTCCTTCATTAATAACTTGACGATTTCCAAAAACCCTTGCTCACAAGCCTTGTCCAAGGCAAAGTTTTCGTCATCAGATGGATCCACTCGAGCGTCCTGCATCAACAAATCAACCATATCCACGTGTCCGTGTTCACAAGCAAGCCCAATTGGCGTATTTGCCGCCACAGCCGGATCAACCCGCGGCTGCAGCAACAACAACCTTGCGATTTCCACATGTCCTTTACGGGCAGCCGTAGCAATCACGTCATTTTCAAAGTCTGACGGATCCACCTTGTCGCTCGCCAGCAAGATCTTCACCGCCTCCAAATGACCACACTCCACAGCCCACCGCAGAGGACGGTTGTTTTGTGCCGAAATATCAAAGTTTGGGTTTTTGAGGAGTGCCGATACAACCTGGACCGCATGCACATCAGACACGGGCCACTGCACAAGAATGGCCAAGTCATCGTCTTCCGGCTGGCGATACTGCGGGGGAACAGCCTGATCACCAGCTGCTTCATTATCACTGTCTTCAGAAGAGTCATTGCCGTCTTCGTCAACCCAATCATCTTCCTCTTGATCGTCAGCGTCATTGACGACTACAAACTTGTCTGCCACCATAATCAACTCGTACAGGGCAATCTTGTATACCAGCGGCAGAAGGTCCCACTCACGCTTCTTCAAGTTGGTTTGTTCGAGGAACTGCCAGACTGACTTGCTGCCGCTTACTTGTTTGGCGACATGCTGGCGGGCAAAGGAAAGACTGTGGATGAGGAACGGGGATAGTAGCGTGGATGAAAAGGCGATGCTGTGTAAGTCGTCGATTGGAGAGAGTGGAAGGCGGACTAGGATTTGAGTGAGCACTTCAGGTGGCATTGAAGTGAGAGACTTCATTTTTTTTTTTTCAATTTTTTTGTGTTCTTTTTTTCGTCGGATTCAAACCTGAAGACTGAGTGAAATTGCCAATCCAACCAAAAAATTGCTAATCAGACCATGCTCCGAAAAAGTTCAAAACCAAATAAATCAACAGTCTTTATTCATAACGCCACCAAATTTTGCACACATCAAATGAAGATTCCAAAGTATACCAAGGCTCCAGCCCAGCAGAATAGCTCTGTGCGCAAGCAAGTTTTTGCCGATGTCACCAACTTGGTGAACAACAACCATTCCATCAAGAAGGCATCCCAAACCGTCGCTGCAAACCTCAAGATCAATCAAGAGGCAGTTCGATCCATCTACAGACGCATGGACAAGAATGAGGGACATTCCCACGGCAACCAGCGCTTCTCAGATGGCGAGGAACAAATGTTCACAGCCTTTCTTGAGGCAAGATCGATCTGCCACTGTCCAATGGCTCGCACAGACTTCATAGCATTGGTCACTGAGTACGATCATGCCAAGAATCCTGGTTCAACATGGTCGGCAAAGGCATGGTATCCCAAGTTCATCAAGCGCCATTCAGATCTAGTTCGCCTCCGAACTACAAAAGCTATAAGCAAGGCACGAACAGATCCGCTTACCAAAGAGGAGATCGCCAAATGGGTGGAGCAGTTTGAAGCCTGGATGGCGTCTGGCCGTTTTAGTTGGCCAAATCTGGTCAATGTTGATGAAATGCGCCTCAAGCTCGAAAACAGCTCTTCCAGCTCTCAGGCTCTGGTCAGCACTGCAGTCGCCCGCCCCAGCGAGATAACTGGCTCCAGAGGCAAGGTTGCCAGCTTCATTCCATTTGTGACAGCGTCAGGAGAGCGAGTTTTGGACATTCTTGTCCTTCCAACCAAATTCGGAAACCTCGAGATTCAAGACCCAGAGACCACAGCCAACGCCAGAGGCTCAGTACCATGCAAGATTGTGTTCAGCGAAACTGGTTTCTTGAGCGAGGAGCAATGGTTACCTGTTCTTTCGGAGTTTAAAGCTCGTTGGGAGATTTTGCACCCAGGTTTGACGCCTGTTCTTTTGCTGGACAACCTTGGCGTCCACAGGACCGCTGACACCCTTGACCACTGCCTCAAGCTTGGCATCAACGGCTTCTTCCTACCTGCAAACACTACACATTTCTTGCAGCCTCTGGATGAGGTGATTTTCGCGAATTTAAAGCGGACAATTGTACGCCTATTCCAACAGAAACGGAGCTTTCGGATCTGTAACCTTGCATCCCTCGGGGAAGAACTGGTTCCAATCACTCTGGAAGCTCGAAACTCAATTCAGCCTGAATGGATCCGATCTGCTTTCAAGTCTACGGGCATCTTTCCCTGGTCTAAAGAAAAAATCCTGGAAAATGCGTCACTCAACATTGGCGACCCTTCCACTCTTGCCAATGCCCGCAATCCTGAGGTCGCCAAGTTCCTTGAGGTCTTCAAGACTATGGGAACAGCTCCACCAGTGAAGAAAGTCGCAGCAAAAGGCGAATCAGTTGTAAAGACCAACAGAGTTTATTCGTTTGAAGAACTCCACCAGGAACAGCAAGCAGCCGTTGAAGCCAAGGAATCAAAGCAAAAAGCGTCAAAAGAAAAGAAGGAGAATCGAAAGACACGTCAAGAGAGGGTGGGAGCAACCAAATTGGCTGCCAAAGATGCGAAAACCTGTCGTGGAGAAACAGAAAACCAACGCTGCACCAAGATCTGGCAATCAAGCGCGGCTTGGCTCAACTGCAGCATCTGTAATAAGTATCGCATATGCCCTGCACACAAGCGTGGGTGGCAGAACGCCTTTGATCAACATGTTTTGGGTCACAATGAGTGAGTGGAGGAACTGAAGTCTATCTTCTTTATTACTAATGACAACCTTATAAAACTTTGTGTGAGAGAAAAAGCGAATAAAAATACATATGTTTTGAAGTTTGCAAGGGTGTAGTGTGGAAGATGTGTTTGTGACAATGTTTCGAACATTTTTGGGGGGTGGTTGGAATGGCAATTTTTTGGTTGGAATGGCAACCTCACTCACTCACGTCTTTGTTCTATGGTGTATGGAGTAGAGCTCCTTCTGGTGGATTGAAACAGAATCACGAAATATCGATGACGAGGACTTTGACCATATCAATAATTCCCCATGGTCGGATCGTAGCTTAAATCAACGAATACATTCGACCAATTCAAACTTTGCCTGGAAATATTCAATAAAAGAAGTCTATGGTGTATTCTAATATTGGAACAGTGTTTGCTTTTGTTCTCCATTCTCACCAAAAATGCCCATCCCAACTCGCTCTGAATCGATAAACCTTTACCGCGCCCTCCTCCGCTCAGCCCGCCTCTTCTCCAACTACAACTTCCGTAACTACGTGGCCCGTCGATCGACTGATGCCTTCAGAGAATTCAAAACATGCACCGACACCGCTGCTTTAGAGCAGGCCTACCAGAAGGGGTTGAAAGAACTGGGTGTAGCCAGGCGGCAGGGAACAATCGATGGGATGTACAGGTCAGAGAGACTTGTCGTTGAGTCAGGTGCTGGGACTGGCTACTCGGTTTACAGAAACAAGTGAAGACGAGTTTGTTGTTGAAGGTGACAAGGTCAACCATAATACACCCCAACAATGAGACTCTATTCTTTTCTATTCTTTTCCCACAAATCAATCGCAGTGGCGGAAACCGCATCCACATTGACAAAGTCTTCAATCTGGGATTGCTGTATTACTAATTTCAAATGTTCCTCGCCCAAAAAAACAAACCTGCAGCAACAACTTTGTAAATTCCGAAGGATTTCGCAACCCTTCAATCTTTCGTTTACTCGCAAGCAAAAGCGATAACCCCAAGTATAGCAAAATATCCCAGGCTCCACTTATCACTGCATCCCAAATTCCTTCGAGACAGTGTGCAGGCAAAACAAGAGCAAAGAAACTAGAAAACCAGCTGAGGGAAAGTACTGAATGGATAAGTTACCGAAATTGAGAGTCGGTCACTTACTTTTCCGCAATCACGTTCAAATCTACACCAATTCTCTCCAAATGGTTGGACAATGAAGGGTTGTGAGTTTTCAACAGTTCCCCGAGAGCGGTGCATTGAGAATAGTGTTGTTTCTAGTCGATTCGTTTAAATTTGCTATTATAACCTGAATGATGTCCAACTCACACTGATGGTTGCAGTTAGTGGAACTTGCATTCGTACCACAAAATAACGAAAGATCCAGTACGCATCCACGTCGCGTCCATCACAGATTTCCAGAATACAATCCGCTATCGAAAATAGATGACGAATTCGTTCATACTGCGTATCGAATATTAATCATTCACTGCTGAATTGAGACTGAAATACCTTCTGTGCGCGAAATGAGCCAGATTCACAGGCGTGAATAAGAATCATTTTTACCATAATATCGGCAGTGAAATCATCGTCGCAGGGAGTTTGGTCCCTAGATTGTAATGTCAGGACGAATGACTGTCTAGCAAAAACAGCCGTCTTAACTTTAGAAAGAGAACAGCTGCAGCTCTTCTGAGATCTTCAAACTGGTCGAATCGAGTTTCTTCTCCGAATCCCCACGTCTCTTTTGCTGGGGGTACAACGCCCAACACTGACTTCCACACGAGTGGACGATACATTCGAGGGATTCGAACAGCTTGGCAGATGCTGATTAGACGCGGCAAATCAATTGGATCAACAGCAAAGGCTGCGTCCAGCGATGCTTTTGCTTCGACAGTTTGGACACCAAGTGTGGAGTAGTATGCTTTCCGAAAGTCCTTACTCATTGATTTATGTTTTGAAAGTAAATAAATATACGTTTTAAATTATGATAAATAGCTAGACTTCTATAATCACAGCAGTTAGACTTCTATAATCATGGACGGAAAGGGACATGTGAGTCCCTTGTTCCATCGCAAGTCACACTGAGTCAAAAACTTCAAGGTTTCGAATCCAAAGGGAACAGTCCCCACCAGCTTATTATTGTACAAAGCAATGCGTCGCAAAAGCAAAAGATTTCCCAAAGTTTCTGGAATGTTTCCTTCGAGGTGATTGTCCATTAAATACATGTGGTTCAGGTTAACCAGGTTTCCCAACTCGAGAGGAAGTTTTCCTTCCAGCTGGTTGCCAAAAAGCGAAAGAGAGTTCAGTTTCAACAAGTTTCCGATTTCCGGTGGAATACTACCACTGAGATGGTTGTATCCAAGCCAGAGTGTTGTCAAGTTGGTAAGCTGCCCAATCTCACTTGGAATATTTCCGCGTAACCCACAACGCGAAATTGATAAATATTTTAAAGAAGTAGCAAGACCGATTTCTTTTGGCAGCTCGTGATTCAGGCGAACCTGATCCAATGTGAGGGCCTCCAGATTGTTTGCAGCAAATATAGTTCCAGGGATAGGCCCGCCAATTCTGACAGAGTCAAAATGCAAATTCCTGAGTGTTGGCAGCAGTGAAAACACGGTAGGAAAAGATGTTGTCTGTTGTTTGTTGTCCAAGGGATTTGTGTTGAGTGCAAACGTTTGCAAGCAGGGGTAAACCCGTGTAAAGTACACGCGCTGGTAGTCGAGTGGAAACTTGAATATTCCGCATTCGCGCGTCCACTTTGGCAGAATGAGGTCCGTTGTACCGCTGGGCGGGTAGAAGCGCTTAACACTCATTGCGGCAAAGTGGCTTCCTGCCAGACAGCCGCAGAATAACTTCGACACGCGGCGCAGAGAAAACACTTTTCGCGGCTCAATCCACGCCAGAATAAGCGCAGTAATCTCTGGCGGTAGGTGCTCGAGACGCGCGTTGGACTGCGATTCTTTCTGCTGCGCCGCTTCGAGAAGCGCAAGGCGGGTTTCGACGGCAGCGAGTCGCTCGTAAAGAAGCTTCAGAAGCAGGTTTTGGTCGCTTTGCATTGATTTCTCGATATCCTGTGCAATGGAGGTGTCAAATCGATACAAAGGTGACGGAATAAAACCTTTTGATCTGCAATTGTATGGTTGTGAATATTGTACTTTGGAACCACAGGTTATACGATTATTACAATTTTTTTACACAACCCTTGTCAAACCTGTCAACGATTCCCATTTGTTGAATTATTGTGACTCAACAAAGCACCGTCCTCCCCATCCTGATAATCTTCATCATCATATCCAGTGAAATGCTCTGGTTCCGCCTTCCTCCACCCCAATAAGCTCAAAACAAGTCCAAACGTCAAGACGGCATCCTTCCATAAATCATCAGGCCTAGCCGCATCCAGAATCGCATCCACAACAGTATATCGCGATATACCACCATCCAAAACCCCATACACACCCGTCGATAGCCGTCCATTCACACCTTGCTGATGCGGCTCCCCCAGAGGCGACGAAACAGATCCAACAACACGAAATTCTCGCCATGAAAAGGCGAAAACATTCAAAACAGCAGCCCCAAACATTTCAAAACAAGTCAAGAAACTGGCAATTGCGTTAATGACTTCGGCTGGAGTCCAATTCTCGTTTCCTTTAATGACTCCCACGGAAACGAGGAGCGTGAGTGTGAATGTTTGGAGGTATGATATGAAGAGAACAAATTTTATGGCAAGGAATTGGTAGATTGGGCGGCCGGGTGGGAGATCCTTGAGTAGAAAATCCGTAAATATAAATGACAAAGGGAATGGTGACCACGCCGACATACATGATGTACCGCCAAGTAAAAAGAGAGTAATGTAAACATGCTCAGCCCCATCCCAGTGAAATTGAAAAGAACCGCCCAAAAATGGCCAAATCGCCAAGACATTGATTCTGGGCACCCAAAAACGAAGCAGCAATACAGAATACCAATAAATCAAAGTTATCACACTCCCGCACTCAATTCCAGAGAAAACATACCTGGACAAAAGAGCCCCATCATCTCCAATACAATAGTAAACGTGCTCGTAAACAACCTCAGAATCACCAACTGACATATCCCCAGCTTGCAGTACATAAGAAACCGTGGATGTTTCGCGTCATACCGAAAACAACACATTGGAGGCGGGAATCGTCGTATTGTTGACCCACTCGATGCCATCATTGACTCGCGTTGCTCATCCCAAGTATGTCCAAGATAAAGTAAGCAGAGATTAAAAAATGAGTATACTGCGAATCCTTCGTCTATAAGAAGCAAATCAATTGTCTAACAATACGCAAGTCACTCAAAAAACGAAACCCACAAACATCGCGGTACAAGTTGATATAAATTGCAGCATCAGGAAATCGATACGATACGAATGCGCAAACTGCATATGACGGAACCATGAATAGAATCTAAACAACGTGTAACTTTGTTTAAGAATAGCTTCCTGCATCCAGAAGTGCAAAGAAACCGCACCCGAGCTATATGTTTCTGCAGCGGCGGCCGCGACCAGTTCTTCAAATGTAAAGCAATAAGAGTTGCTGATACGATAACGGCAAGGAGAGCAAAGAACCCAGCAGTGAGCCAACCAACAAGCCACTTCCGGTCGTCTTTTTCGTCAAAGGCTGCTTGCCGATGCTCATCACTCAAAAGGAATTGAATGAGAAGCGTAGAGAGGATCCTTTCGGGCGGAATCGGAGCGTGATGGATGGGGCACTGGCTGTCATCTGCGGTTATCCACATTTTATGCAATTATCTGATGTAGTTTAAAATACTAGAATAATGCCTTTATTATTACAATGAATGCAAATCAACCAAACTCAATCCCTATTTTTTGGCAAGTTTCCAACTCGAAACCTTCTTTTTCGTCGATAGTTTTCTCATCAAACCGCCCAAACCAACACTGCTATTCCCGTTTAATGCCCCGCCATCAGAAACATGACCATCACTCCACCCTGCCCCACTTGATGAAGAAACCGGAGAAGTCATTCCATCCATCCCTCGCGTGGTCGAGGTGCGGGCGCCGATAAGACCAACAACAGAGCCAACCTCCAGAACTCCATTCTTTCCGACAGACCCAGAAACCGACTTCTTGAACTGATCCGGAAGATCTGGAACAGGAGGCGTAGACAAAACAGACTCTGACGCGGAATCGCGGTTGTTCCTGCCCCGCAACCCCATGGAGAAGGTTCGTTGCATTGATTTTGGTATCGGGTCGCTAACTCGGTGACTCTGCTTACTCGCTCCGTCGTTGCCCGCTTTTGACAAACCGCGCCACCATGAAGATCCTGCAGATGTCTGGTCTGACCCCTTCTTCTGCGAACCCACTCTTCCCAAAGACTGACTGTTCACCACTGGCTGGATACTCACTGCCCCAGGGACTTGACCAGTTTCAATCAATTTTTGCACATCCATCGACAATCCACGTGATGATTCCAGAAACTCGGCGTGACGTTTCTTGTCCTCCTCCTCAAACACAGGGACAGCCACTCCAACCCCACCATGAGAGTTCGTAAACCGATCCAACGCAACTTGAGTAGCCGAAAGCACTCGATCTCGCAGCAAATCATCTTGATCTCCTGTTGAAATGGAACCAGAACTCTGGCGACTAGTTGTTGCTCCATAGATTTTCTCCGCACTTGTGCCTTTACCAACCACAACACTATGGTAGCTTTTACTCCGTCCTGTAACCGCAACGGCTGCCTTCTTTTTCTCTTCTGTTTCTCTCTTTAGGTTTTCCCACCATTCTCCAGTTCGACTCTTTTCATACTTTTCAACAATCAACCCCGTTCTTTGGTTCTCTAAACCATTCACTATATTTTGGACTCTTGCAATAGTCGATTCTTTTCCTTCAGTTACACTGGCCCCGCCGCCACTCACCGAATTCTTTGTAACCGATACTGGTGCCAACGGATTTAGCAATGGTCCACTAAAAAAGGCGCTCTGACTCTCCCCAACTACTGGTGAAGAGATGAGTCCAGCCGGAATCGCTCCAATACATGTTTCCGCTTCTCTTCCTTGGCCATCTTTTGGAGTATCAAGTGCACGCTCGTGAATTTGCAAACTTCCAGCAAGACTTTTGGATCGCATGCTCAAGGCTGACGTGGGTACTAGTCGAAAAACGCGCCCACGCCGACCTCCCAAAGAATCACGCTCATCCATTGAGTCATAGTTCTGGGCGGGACTATTATCTCGGGTAGAGTCTTCTTCCTCCGATGTCCCGCAATCAGCCATAGTGGAATATGTGTACTCATCCCCTTCCAGAAGTTCCTCGGATTTTAAAACAGGAGGTCCGTAGATGGGTGCTCGTTTCTCGACTAATGGAGTGGATTGCATTGAGACGCCTTCAGAGTCATCATCATCAAAGTTTTCCTCCTCCTCAGAGCTGAGAGGCTCCATATCTTTTGCCAATGATTCCGAACTTTTCATTACGGCGTCTAGGAGCTCGCTAGTCTGTTTTTTTATAAGGATATTCCCGAAACTGTGTGTTAGTGACCATTATGTTTCTTAACCAAGACTCACCACGGTATTCGATCGCTTCATTTCCTGGTCGCCACAAGCCTCTGCCGCATTATAAGAATCTGCCGTTTTCCCCGCAACAACTCCTGCAAGTCTCTGCATAAGCGTGGGTCTCAGCTCGCTGTTGCTCCCTCTCTCAATAGCAGAAAGATTAGCCCCCCCAACAGAAGATGCTCCACCAGCAGCAGCCCCAGCAGCGCTTCGGAAAATCAACTGCCCCAAATCATTTGACCCTTTTCGAATTTGGTTCAAAACAATGGCTCCACTAGTTCCAACAACTGAGGACGCAGGAGTCACAGATCCAGCAAGAGCCGCGGCTCCATTTCCACCGATATAAGACAAGAGCTCCGTTGATTTTTTAATAACTGACGTGGTTGCTGCCTCAGTCGATGCTTCGCTGCTAGTACTGGAAGCCAGGACACCATCATCTTCTTCCTTGTTTGAAGTTTCAACCGCTTTAATCACAAGTTCAGCCATCCTTAGATTCTCAAACGCGCATCTCTTATTTTCATGAATAACTTGATCAAGTTTCGGGTGTACCGAATCCTTGAGAGTATGTAAAAGCGTCGTACAAGAATCTTGCAGCGTTTGCAATGAGTTGCGAGTCATGATTGATAGGCGTTTGTGTTTATGCAGGACGGGAGATGTAGGAGAAATTGGATACTGCTGCGCTTTGAGTTTACAAGAGTTTTGAGCATCATCACGCTCATGAATGGACGAAGAGCATTCCGAAATTTGACACATATTTAAATCTGGCTCATTGACCGGAGTAGTAGTCCAGTATGCATGGTCTAGCTTTTGTTCCAGCGAATGGACCAGTTCGTAAACAGTGGATTTGGAGTTCTCAGAACCATTTCCAAACATGCAAGCAATGCAATCAATGAGTGAAAGCATCTCTTGGCGCTCCGAGGCGAGCTTGTCCAACTCTTGTTGCAAATTTCGAGTTTCTTCTCGCGATGCGTCCAACGAGTTTCCAAGAGCCTGAAGCGCGGACTCGGAGCTGTGCTTTTCGCTTTGAATATCATTCAAAAGCCCTTTTATCACTGTTCGCGTTGCAAGTTTCGTCTCTGCAAGAGTATCTTGCAAGTTTTTGATTTGTGTCGTTGGTGACACTGTGTTTGATGCAGGAATAGGATTCATATGTATCGCTGAAGCAGGCTCTGCAGCTGCACTCAAAGGAGCTTCTTTAAATCAAAAAGTCAGTGGCCAATTCCCTTTTTTTAATGAAATCAACTGACCCGAGGCGGCACAGAAGCTAACGGAATCATCTTCAACATCATCCAAAACAACGGAGGCAGCAGTGTAGACTGCAGCATCGTCGTTTGGAGAGTTCCCGCCAGAAACCGCCGCCGCGCAACGTTTGGCAGAAACGGAACCTGGATGTGGTGTTGATTCCCGTCAATGAAGGCGTCGACGCCCACGTAGTCGAGATCCCGTGCTGCCGCCGCGGCCGAGGCGGAGGCGATAAGCACGCGGGCTGTTTCTGTCGCAGGCGGCGGGCGGTCTGTCGGCGTGCAGGACAGCGGCCGATTCGGCGTGCGACAGTTCAATGTCCGAGAGCGCCACGGGCGTCGAGTGGATGCTCGAGGCCGACAGGCGGTTGTGCGTGGCGATGAACGCGTGGGCAGGCGGCGTCTGGAATTAAGTGTTATTGTTACTTTGTTTGTTTGTTTGTTTGTTTGTTTGTTTGAGCTTACCTTGAAGCTGCGCGGCAGACTGCCGACGCGCCGCAGCAGCGGCAGACTGGGCGGCTTCGCGTCGGCGCCGGCGTCGGCGGGCGTAGTCCGACA
>JAIVFH010000340.1:0-26501 GCA_025765595.1 Obelidium mucronatum
ATGGTTCAGAAACTGGATGGGACAACCAAAAGCACAGCAAACAGAAGAAGTAACAGACCCCATAAACAGTGAAACTGACAAATTCTCATTTGAACACGTAGCAGGATATGGACTGATCCCCAAAGTAACCCACGACTGCATTAAAAAATGTGGCGTTCGGAAAGCAGAAAGCACCAGGAGAATCATCATACAAGCATGGAAAGAATTGAGATACCAAGTAAAGGAAAAGATATGGAAATACCGAAATGAGAGAACAATTGAATTTGAACTTGCCTGTGGAATCACAGAGAAGGCCAAGAACAAGAGGAAGGAAAAAACAACCAAAAAGGTTGGACCAAGAAACAAAACAGAAACCAAAGAAGGGAGAACAACCAAAAACACAACAATATGTCAATTATGCGAAGGTACCATGAACTCAACCGGAAACCACGAATGCTCTGGGAGAGTGGGAAGGATCAAAAAAGCAATCAAAATCCTCATTGAGGACAGAAAAGGCACCAAAAAAATACAACCTGGATGGACAACCACTTCCAGCAAATACATGAGCGCCTACGCAAAAAATGAAGAATTTGAATACCAACCTAAGCGAAACCAGGAATCAAGAAAAGGTACAGAAGCAAACGAGAATCAACTACCAAAGGAAAAAATCAACACAGATGACCGAGAAAAAGAACAAAAGCAACAAAAGCTGAAAAGGAAATTAGAAGAACTTGAAGAATATGAAGACAGAGTCTTCAAAGACCTGAGAAAAGGAAGGATCACCCTGGAAGGGGTCAGAGAAGGAATGGAAATGGAAAGGAAGAGACTCGAAATACCAGAGGACGATGAAAACGAAGAAACAACAGCCGCGCAAGAGGGAATGAATCCCTGGGCAGGTGCAAGCCGCACCTAGCATCAAGTACCTTAGAGGCAGCAGCGCCCCCCTAGGAGGAAATCAAGAGCCAAGTCATAAGTGTGGGGGGAGGATGAGGGAGGGAGGAAATGATTGGGAGTGCAAGTTGGGGTCGTAGAGTTGGTAGGCGGGAGGTCTGCAAGGGAATAGAGTAAATGGGGCCGGGTCTTGTTAAACCGTTTTAAGAGATTGGAGGGGGATTAGCAGTTCGACAAAGTGTTTATTACAAAATACAGCTCATGTTATTTAAAAAAACAAAGTGTGTGGCCACTGCTGAGTGCTGTTTTGCCAGTTCTGGTGAATTCTTGCAGCCAGCAGAGCCGTTTGTGGCCCAAACTGCGTGAAAGTGTTGGATTTGCAAGAATGCAAGTGATGTATCATTATGCGTAATACTCAACACTTTAAAGTGTTGCATAAGCAGGAAATTCAGAAGTACCTTTGTTGAAACACCCCAGTGCTTTTATCTTTTAAATTTGCAAGCCCTTTTTGCAATATAAAATGAAAGTTTGTGTTTTTATTCCATCAAGAAAATCAAAATGAAAGCAAATGCCTGGGGAAAAAACTGTGTTGATATTAGATTGGATTTGAGAAATGTTGATTATCCTACCTATGTCATATCTGTCAGCTTTTGAATGAGCTCCAGGTCACTGCACACGTACAGCCAGGACTGATTGATTGGGAACTTGGTTCCTGAGTGGGTGACAAATTCCCTTTTGAAGTCTTCTGTTATGGTGAGCCGGAACTTGTTGGGGAATGGCGTCCACCCAGGAACCATCTTATACAAATGGTGGGCCAGAACAACAATCTTGTTGTCTGATGTTTTCCATGCCATGGACATCTTGTTAACCAAAGTACATGGCCCCTGGACGCTTGGTGGTGCCGATGCAGCGACGGGCAGGCGAGTTTGGCCGCCTCTTGACCTTGTCAGTCGTTTGCTTGGAGAGGGCACTGGAACTACCTTCTTGGACACAAAGGGTGAATTCAACATGACGTCATTACCGCCAAACAAATCGCTTGTGTCCAAGCTCAATGAATTGAAACTTGGGCCGTCGTGAGGTTCCAATGGTTGTTGCTGGATGTCGGCCGTCACTGAGGATGATGTGAGATATTTTAGTTAGTATTTGCCTTGAACTGCGTAAGAAATGAAGTAATTTTTTCTTACATGGAAAGTCAGGATGCGTGAACAAGATTTGAAGTCCCTTGTTCAGCTCTTCGAAAGCTGCGTTTTGAGCAATTGCGGCTGCTTGAACCTTGGTCTTTTGGACCTCAAGTAACGTTTATTCAAGCTCCAATTCATTCATTTTTTGATGGTACAGGCGTATGTTCTCTTGAACCTGGCTTTTCACGTCTTGGATGGAAGTAGTCTCAAATTATTATGATCAGCAGACAAAAGACTTGAATTACTTGATTGCCGTTGCAAACCATTTTCAATCTATATGTTGATTAGAACGGTTAAATACAAGAAAAAGGAGCAGCAA
This sequence comes from Obelidium mucronatum, assembly GCA_025765595.1. Classification (NCBI taxonomy): domain Eukaryota; kingdom Fungi; phylum Chytridiomycota; class Chytridiomycetes; order Chytridiales; family Chytriomycetaceae; genus Obelidium; species Obelidium mucronatum. The sequence goes on from JAIVFH010000340.1 coordinate 2,371, forward strand.
GGGGGTGTTAAACAGGCCGTGTGTTCTCTAGTACTGGTGATTTGGAACACAATGTGTTTATTTAATAAAACTCTTGACCATGACGAATATAAAGTAAATATGTTGAAGCACACACCTGGTGATTTGGAACACAATGTGTTATCTATCCCAAATCACCAAGATTTCTGTTTTGTCCCAGTTTTCCGATATGTTCCGAAAGGCGCCGAGAGGGCATTTTCACTGTGACGCTTCCAGAACTCGTGGAAGTCCACGCTCCCCTTGAACAAGCCCATCTCGCGCGTGAAATCTCCGTGCTTACTCTTGCCCAGACCTTTCGTCATCACGTCCGCCACATTTCTTGACGTGTGAATTTTCCGCACTTCAATGACTCCCCTCTTCACCATGCATCTTAACATCATATACTTCGTGTCCATGTGTTTCGTTTTGTGTCTGTCCGCCCCTTCCTGTGTATTTCTCACTGCTCCAGCGTTATCACAGTGCAGCACCGTTGGGTTTGGTTGTGGAAATCCCAGCCACTCCATCACCTTTCTACCCCATTCCGCAATTTTGCCGCCGCTTGCGAGTGCCAGGGTTTCCGATGCGACCGTAGAGTCTGTCACGATATCTTGACTCTTGGATACTGGAGCTATGGCTGCTCCAGCCAGCATCATCACTAAACCTGTTGTCGATTTCCTCGTGACCTTGTTCCCGGCTAGGTTCGCATCACTGAACACTTCCAGAATCATGTCCGTGTCAGCTTTGAAGTATAGTTTCGTCGTGTTGGAGCCGTTTAAGTACTGTAGCAGATGCTGAGCTGCCGCCCAGTGGGTTTTGTTGGGGTTATTGGCGTAGGAGCACATACGGCCTAGAGTTTCAATGATGTCACCCCTTGTGAGACATGCGAATCGTAGTAGTCCCAGTAGTCTCATCCATCTCCCCTCGAAGAACGCTATGTCTTCACTTGGAGTTGGTTGGTCCGTGTCGAAGGTGTCTTCCAATTTTGAGTTCCATGGAGTCGATCTTGAAATTGGCTTGTTTCCTGGAAAATATTTTTCTTCCAGAAATTCGTCAATGATGCTTTGAATGTACACTATCTGGTCCATGGTAGAGTATCCCCTGTAGTATTCGCAGTTGATTCCCGCCCACATTCCGATTCCCTCTTGCCACTTCACTTCGACTTTAGTAGCTAACCATTTCCAGAATTCTAGGGTGTCTTCCTTAAATTCACAACCAAGCTTTCCATTGTCGGAGTGCCAAAGAGTGTACATGATTCCGCCTGTCTTTTTCGACGTGGCTTTGAAAAGGCATGGCGAGCCGGGGCATTCTTCGAATCCGTACTCGGCAAGGAACTCGTTTCTCAGACACTCCCATAGGTAAGCCCCCTGCTTGAGGCAGTAAATTCCTTTTAAGGCTAATAACACTTTTCCTTTGTCCTCTTCTCCTAGTTGCATTCCTTGCGGGATTCTGATGTGGATTACTTTGTCGATGTCCGAGTTGTGGTAAGCACCTTTTACATCCCCTTTCGACATGTGGAGACCGAGATGCGTGCATATTGCTTGGAATATTTTTGCTGATTCGTGGTACGGGGTTGAGGCAAATACTTTGTCATATTCGCTGGAGAGTTGCTTGGAGCCGTTGATGACCAGACGCGCCTTCTTCTTCTTCGATCCTGTACTTTCGTCGACTTTGATTTTTAATACCCAGATTGTATTTAATAGGTGCTGTCCTGCTTCTGCTTCGACAAGTTTCCAAGATGCCTTCTCCGTGAATTGGTTCAGTTCCTCGTTGATGGCCGCCACCCACTCTTTGTCCTTCAACGCTTCTTTGATGTTCTTTGGTCCATCAATGGTTCCAAATGCCAGGCCTCTTTTCAAGGCGATGAAAGCTAGGAATGTTGGTTCGTGGATCATGTATCCGGTGTTGTCGTCAAGTCTCGCAAGTCCGGCAAAGAGGGCAAGCCGGTTTGGTGGTTTTGATTCTCTGGGAGACCGCCTTGGTGGAGTTTGAGGTGTTGGTGGTGGAGATGGTGTGCTGCTGGAGTCGAGGGGTGGCAGGGATGTGGTGCTTGGTGCGTCGCTGCAAATAGAGGATGTTTCTGACATGTCTTCGTCTTGGGGTTCGTAGTTGGATCTTGAGTCTTCCTGGTGAGTTTCCGTGTCCATGGCTTGGATGTCCATTCCGTTGCCCTGGATAATGTTTTCCAGCTCCGCTACACTTCTCTCAACTTCCATCCCGTCAATTTCTTCTTCGATCTTTTCCTTTTTTTGTACAGTTTCCTTTGCGTTGACAAAGTCTTCGTCTTCATCCGATCCTTCTTTATCGTGGTGATTGTTGTATTGAGTTAACTGAATCTTTTCCATAGATGTCTTCGGGTTTTGGACATCGAATTGGTTCTCGACAAAGAAGACGTCTCTGCTAATAACCGTGCTGTTGTCGTCAAAAAGAATTCTGTATCCCCGTTGCGTGTTTGTCTGCCCATCAGGATAGGCATAGGAGATGAAACGTCCCCTCCTTGCTCTGTCTTGGGTCTTTCCGTTTCCTGGAATGAAAGGGTAGGCTAAGCATCCGGGGACTCGGAGATCTGATACTGTGGGCTTGCGTTTGAAGGTCATTTCGTACGGGGTGAGTGGCATTGAAGAATGTTTTGATCTGTTCCAAACATGACATTTGCATTCCAGGAGATCCGGCCATAAATCCCTTGGCATTTTGGTTTCAGATAGAGTCGCCCTGACTCCGTCCATTGCGGTTCGGAACCATCCATCAATTTCCCCGTGTTGGTTGTGCGCGCCGGTTGATGTTGTGATGAGCCGAATTCCGGCCTCATGACAGGCGTCCTTCAATGTGGATCCCGTAAAGTTACTACCTTGGTCAGAATATATTTCTTGCAGTTTTTCGCCGGTGGTTCTTTCTAACATGTCTTTTACCCATAGGATAATACTGGTAGCTTCCTCCATCTTCATGGAGAAAAGTTTGAACATCAGTCTCAGTTGGGTTCGGTGAACGTTCACTCCGAGATAGCCTATGACCCTGCCTCTCCCTAGTCTTGTCGTACCGTCTTCCCCTTTTCCTGGGAAACCTACGTCCATAGATATTTGTGAGAGTATATTCCCGTCTCTTGGTTTCTTTTTGTTGTATGGTTGCTGATGACTTTTTCCTAGGACGCAGTCCTCGCAAAAGAAGTCCTTGATGGTTTTCGGACCGTCAATTTTAAGCCCGTGAACCACTTTCGAAGTTTCGATTATTTGGTCTGGAGGCGCGTGCATGAATCTTGAGTGCCACAATTGGATGCTCTTCTCGCTGGGGATTCCTTTTCCAATGAAGGCTGTTGCTAGTAGGGCATGATCCGCGGGTATTGTATTGATTTTCCAGGTTCCGTCTTCTTCGTCTACACTCTTTAGTATTTTGTGCGGACCTGACAAATCCAGGCGGCCGATTGCTACTTTCTTGTCGACGTGGTTGAACCAGACGTCGTAGCCCTTTTTTAAGAGGTCGACGACTGCAATGAGAGTTGCTGGTGCTTCAGGTACTAGCTGGACTTGGTCAACCTCAAACTCGCCGAAATTCATTGACCCTTGGATTCCGGCACTTTGGATATTATTTCCCGATGCCGTTTCATATGCTATTGTTGGTCCAACTATCTGGTTTGATAGCTGATTTACGTCACCCGTCATCGATTTGCTGCAGGCTGAGTCAAGGTATGCTGGGGACTTGTTTTCGGAAACTGGAGCAGAGATGTAAGCGGACATCGTAGCTTTCGCCACCTTTATTTCGGCCCCGTTCAACACCTTCCCATCCTTTTCCTTCACTAACTTTTCAACATCCAGGCTTGTGAACGGCTTCTCCAATATGATTATGGCGTAAGTTCCGCCTGATTTCTTGGATACTGCTACGAAGGAATCTTCAGCCAGTTTTGTTGGTTTGAAGAATTCGGCGACTTGTTGAATTGACGTCCCGCCAGCCAATTTTGTCATCACAAGTTGAGCTGGTTTTCTGTCTGATGGGACCGGTCGCAGTTGTCGAGGTTTGTCGTTTCCTTCGAGTCTGGCAGCCATTGCTTTTACTAACTCCATCATTGCCGCCATGTTGGGGTCGGTTTGTTGGGTCGCTGCGGCTGCTATGGCTTGGACTGGTTGCGCGAGTTTTTCCTCTTCCCTGGCAGCGATAACCGAAAGAACACTTGCGAAGGCCTTGTAGTCGTCTGGAGGACATCCGGTGAGTTGAGTTCTCATGTTGTCCCTTTGTCCATGGTCTTCAATGCCGTAAACTAGGGTGTAACCGCATTCCTTGTTCCAACTTTCATCATCGGGTTGGCCTAGTTCTTGTGCCTTGAGCTTCAGAAGGTTGAATCTGGTGAACCATTGGTACTTGGATTCGTGAGAGTGTTTCTTGGCTGTGGAAACGTCTCTTCTCGCCTTGGAAAGAGCTTGGCCAGGGTTGAATGCTATGGTAGCTGCAAGGGCATCGAATCTTGCTTTGATTGACCCAGTGGCGGAGTTGTAAGAAGCAAGCAGCGTGGCATCAAGGTGAGGAGTGACAATTTCGTTTATCTTTGATGACACTTCATTCCAGGTCGAGAATGCTTCGAAGTATTTGTCTTCGTTGAAACTGTTGTCGGTATTGAAAATTGGGTCATCTTCCGAAGGCTCAGGGATTTCATAAACAATGAAGTCTGAGTAGAGACGGACTGTCTTTGTGGATTGAAATTCTGCTCCGCTGTTGTCGAAGGAGATAATTGTTGGTTTGTAGTAGTATGCTTTTTCAAGCTTGTTCTTGTTAACTGCTGATCTCACGCTTGCAAGCCAGGAGATTGAATGGTGGCTCTTGTTCTGGGTTGTAAGTGGCTCAAAACTCTGCCCTCTCTTGAGGGTGTATGTCGTGGCCATAGTTTTCTCTTTTCGTTTTTTTCTTGTAGCTCAATGGAGGGTTAAGACTCCTAATCCGTGTGTTCTCTAGTACTGGTGATTTGGAACACAATGTGTTTATTTAATAAAACTCTTGACCATGACGAATATAAAGTAAATATGTTGAAGCACACACCTGGTGATTTGGAACACAATGTGTTATCTATCCCAAATCACCAAGATTTCTGTTTTGTCCCGGTTTTCCGATATGTTCCGAAACGCGCCGAGAGGGCATTTTCACTGTGACGCTTCCAGAACTCGTGGAAGTCCACGCAGGCATTAGGCGGCGGTTAGACGAGGGGACTGCACCTTTTTTATCGTGTTTTTTTTCATTTGGTTTTAATTGAGTTTTCAAACTTTAAAGATCAGAACCTTCCATCATCTTCCAGGAGCGAAAGGATACATCTTTCACTTAAAGCTCATGCTATACCACGATAGTTTATCCAAAAGAGTGACAAGTCTTTTACTCCAAAAAGCGTATTCGACAACAACAACAACCAATGATATTTATTTAGGTGATAAATCAATTCACTCGTTGGTTTGTCCAGTTGGAAACTCCCAAGGTCCTTCGTAAAACACGGGCCAGTTTTGACCACGCATCGCATCAATGGATTTAATAGTTTTCAGAGTTTTGGGTGTTTGTTGTTGAGCAGCAGGTTCTGCTACCTTGATAACCATTGTACGCAGCTTGACAACTTTTGGCTCGGCTACTTCTACAGGTTGTTGTTCTTGTTCCTGTTGCAATTGAACGCGTTCAATCCAGTGACCTTCAATATCTTGCCCCATTTTTGCAGCAATCGAAAGTTTTCCAGCATACAACGCGGCGTTCACTGTAGCGACATCGATTGAGGAAAACTCGCCGGTACACAAAACAAAGTCGTTCTTGTTGTGGGTCTTGATGGCAGACTTTTCGGCCACTGCAGCAGCTGGAGCGGCAGGAGCAGCGGAGGAAGAGGAGGGACTTGTATTCAACAATCCCGCGTAGTGGGCTGCTTCGAGGTCACAAGCGACACGGGAGATAATAGCAGCGGAGGCAGCGTGGACTTCGGCAGCGTGGACTGGGTCGAACGATGAAGCTGGAGCGACCTTTGCCTCCTTGTGGTTGTTCTTGTGGTGTTTGTGGTGGTGGTGATGATGGCTGTGGTGGTTGTTGTGACTGGCTTCCTTCTTCACTTCGCCAGCCGAGGTTGAGTGAAAGGCAGCTTCAAAGTCGCACGCCAATCGCGCCATGATCGACAGCGCCGCCGCCTGCACTTCGGCTGCTTCGATTGGACCGAGAGAAATCTGCGCCTCCTTGGCGGCATGGTGGTTGTGGTGCTTGTGGTTGTGGTGGTGGTTGTGCCCGTGGTGGCCGTGGCTGTGGAGCGCCTTATCCGCGGGCGCCGCGTGCTTGCGGCCGTACTTCAAGTTGAGCAAATGTTGGCCCTTGGCGACTTCGAAGGCGACAGCGGCAGCGGGCTGCAGCGGAGTTAGACAACGTGCACGGCGTGATCACAGTCGCTGCGTCTTACCAGGTCGAGGAGGTCCATTGGCCACAGCGGCGCAGCGACAGCTGCTGCTTTGATGCACTCGGTGGCCTCGGTGTCAGAGTCGGGCGGGGTTTGCATTCCAGTGTGCTTGGTTGGGACTCCCATTTTTAGTTAAATTGAAAAATCAAAGAAATTCAAAGAGCGTTTATTATTGACTGGTTTCTTCTGCTTTTACTGCTTGCGTTTCTCCTTCAATTGATGGAGCTTCCGTTAATAAAACTGGCTGAGGAGAAGCTGGTTGTATTGTAGAGACTAAGTGTATCTCCTGGGCGGCGGGGGGTGGTGCAGTTGGATGATCAGGAAAAAAGTAACTGTATCCCATTTGGCCAATAAACAATACAGAAACAACTGCGATAGAGTCTATTAAAGACGTTTAAGATAATTTTAGTAAACTTAAAGCATATCAAGGCAGCTGGACTCACTCGTAAACCCTTTCTTCATGTCAACACGCATCTTTTCGATTCTTGAAACCAAAGAACCCATCTCTTTTTCAATCTTGTTCTCTGCATTCAAGACTAATTGATCCAACGCGTCAACTTCAGCTGCAATTCTCTTCTTTTCCAAATTCAAGTCCAGCCGTATACTTCCATGCGTCTTGTTGACATCGTCGTTAACTAGATCCCGCAAACGATCAACCTCTGTTTGAAATTGAAATCAGATGGAATCATTCATGAGACTGAGATCTCAAAAGCAAAGTTGGGGTGTTCACCACTCGTAATTCTCTTGAGCTCCACGCGCAGCTGCCCGTACTCCAATACGGACAAGTTTCTAATATCCATTTTAAGTTTGGCCATTTCCTGCTTGTGACTGGCGAGTGAACTTTTCTAAATCAGGCTTTTGGACCATTGACGATGATGTTGATGCTTGTGCTGTGTGTTTTTTTGGCAATGTATTTATTGCTTAGATACTAGAGCCGAGAAGATAGTAGAGTATTAACCTTTCGTTTATTGCTGCCGAGATGACTTCAAGGAGCGTCTTTGCTTGCTGTTCCGAAAAAGCCCTCATCGGTGAGTGACTGTTCCTAATTGCCTGAATCTGAGAAACTTCAGAAGCCTGTGGCGGATTGTAAAGATGGAGATGGTTGTGTTGAAAATGCATTTGATGTTCGTCGTGCGGCTGCTAACGCCAAAATCCTTGGTTGAATTATTCTCAACATCAATATTTACAAATAAATCAAATCAGATATTCACTGATTTTATTTTGTCGTGTTGGAGACTTTGCTTTTATTTGTAGCGATACACAGATGGTCCCATTTCGTTATAGTCGCTCTATTGCAAGGCCCTTTAGAACATGAACACATAAACGAGAAAAGAACAGCCATGAAAACTCACCTTTGTTATATATTGCGACGAGGAATTGAAGCATTAACTAAAAAAAAAAATAAACAGTCAGCGACTGTTGTCCAAAAGGTGACTGCAATCTAGGAGATAACTCACTCGAGCAGTTATGACAGATCCCAAGTAAGGTCGCATCTGCTCCACCTTCCTTGTAAGCAGACAAATACTCTGGAATCTTGGCGTACTTGACTTCCTTTGCTTGAAACTCATGTGACGTTTCAGATGCCGCCAAATATCCATTCATTTCGTTTTCAAATCTCTCTTGAAGACCTGGGACTACACTAACCCCGCCCGTCAAGAGAACTGATTCCCACATTGAAAAAGCGTTTGTCCAACGATTCAGTTGATCCCATAGAGACCAAATATGCCGTTTCCTGCGAGGCCGATTGATTCAGATTCCAGCAAGGTGTGGTTGAAACAGACACTCGAATGCTTGGTATCTTTCAGGACCGAGAGAGAGCTTAAAAGCACAAATGTTGAGCAACATACATATGCGGGGAACTTTTTTTTGAAGTCAAGGTAGAACAATATATACCTGGGCTCCTCGATATTCCCAGTCAGCGCGCTTGAGTGCAGAAATGAGAGGTGGCATAGTCCGTTCTTTGGCATTAAACAAACGGCAAACACCTGATTCCATCAATGTCTTGACCAGTTCGTCATCTAATGTTAAAGAAGCCGCGTTGAGTGAGGCCATGAACGTAGGGTCATTTTGAAGCAAGTTCCGAAGATGGTTATGAATATGTTTTCCACCAATAGCAAGGGTCTGGGCAGATGGGCGGTAGATAAAGCTGTCTACAACAGCTGCCACATCTGTTTTTTTAAAAACGCGTTTTAAAAAAAATCAGTTTCCATCAACAGAATAAGGATGAAAAAAAATTGCAAACCTGTTGTTTCGTATCCAATATCAATAACAAGTCCAGTGACAAGTCCACAGCCAAAGAGTGCCATCATTGGAGCTTCGGCAATAAAAAGGCCAGGAACATTAAGAGTTTCAAACATGATTTGAACCAGACGTTCGACATCAACTGTACTCCAGCTGAGAGGAATACAAACGAGGGCGGGCGTTTCGTTCGTTGATCTCCTGACACCCAACTCCTTCACCAAGATGTACTTCCTGCATTCAAGCATCATTAAAACCCCAACCCAAAAATACATTCATACGTAAAACTTCTTACATCAGTTCTTCAAGCTTGTCCCAATCCGACACTCGGCCCTTGGAGAGTGGGGAAACAACATTGTCAACAGCAGGTCTTTTTGATGCAAGTTCTGCTCCGGCTACTGAAAGAGGCGGTTCTGATTGTATTTGCGCTATTTGCGTTGCTATTTTCTTATTGTTTTTTTTGCCATGCTTTCAGTTCTGAAGTCAGCTTCACGATGGGGAAGTGAGAGTCACCGTTGGCAATTGAAAGTACTCGGAGCGACCAAAGCGCATCGTATGTGTCCCTGGCTCAATAACAATATAGCTCCCGTCTTTGTCTTTGGCAGCCTTTGGGTAATATGTTCAGCCAGTTTGCTTTGATGAGCGAACTACACAAACCATTTTGAAGACAAATTTATTCAAAGTAACGAAGAACAATTAACAAAATTAAAACCAGCGTATTGAAATCTATTTTTTTTTAAAACGAAAATCGCTTGGTCTTTCAAGCCAAACTCGCGAGTGCTGCAGTTCCCTTTTTGATGTAAAAGTCTTGGTCATGAGCCCCAGACTTGAGATCCATAATCACAATAAGTGAAGGCCGTTCACGCGTTCCCGTACGAATCTGGTAGTAGTACAAGGGACAGCTGTAAAGCCCTTTGCTCGATTTCTTTTTGCTCTCCACCGGTTTGAAATGGACAGGTGGGAGAGGGGTGATGAGCTCCATTGCCTTGGAGTCTTTGAGGCAGTTGTTTTTACGGTCGTATCCTGCTCCTTCTAAATACAAATTCTTGATGTAGGCTCCTTCTTTGGGTGCTGATTGGATGTGGTTATCGTCTTCCAATTGCAACACGTTGAATTCCCATGAGAGGACGTCGATTGGAATGTTGTTTTTACGGGCTGTCTTTTGAAGAATGGCTGTCAAAAATCCTGTGGGGAATGTGAATGCTCCCAGCCAGAATAGTTTTGGTTCGTTTCTATCATTGTTGTGGTTTTAGAAAAAAAAACCGAGAAATAAAAAAGACTACGAATTACTCACCCTTTCGACCATTCAGAAAAGTGTTCAATACGCATAATTAAATCTCTAGTCCAGGCGGCAAGTGGTTTCAAAGTAAAGTATGCCTTAGCCCAAACTGCAGGCACCCGGCCATCCGAAATTGCATTGAATGTTTCTTCCAGATCTGAAGTCATCACAATAATTCCTTTGACAGCATTCTGTAAGTCTAGCAGCGACTTGCGAATGTTTTGTAACAACACGTTGAATCTCTGAATTTCTTGTAAAAGCACAACATTCAGCGGCGACGAGTCATGTTGGAACAATTTCTTGGTGTTTTCATAGTCAATGTCTTCAGGAAGTTTTCTTAAAATATCGGCTGCAATTCCCGAGACTTTTTCTTCTCGACTAACTCCTCCAGCAGTGCTTACTTGAGGTTGGAGAGACAATAAGGACAAGAGCATATTTCCAGATTCCCTAATTTGGGAAGAGATATCAGCGTTTGGATGCTGCCCAAAGACTTCAGGCTTGTCAAAGTTTGGGAACGTATTGATGTAATCCCGAATACTTGAGAGTTCCGTATTTTCTGGAACGACATATGACGGTACAGAGCAGACTTTGTACTGTGGCTCATTAACGGCTTCTTCGCAATAAAGTTGGTTGATGTAACTTCTCAACACTCGTCTGTCTAATTCATCCGTAATTCTTCCACCATAGTTTGCCTCTGCAATCAAATACTTGAGGGCATCCCATGGCGTATCTGGATACTCATCGAGCAATACAACCAGAATATTTTCGCACACTTCAAAGTCAGAGTTATTGAAGTCGCAAGTCACATTCCAACCAAGTGTCAAAAACTTTTTCCGCTCCAAAAGAAGACTGTGGAAGAAGCACAGAGTAAATAATAGCTTTTCATAAACTTCTGGTTTCTTTGTCTTGTGATAGTTGTCTTCGGTGAATAGGTTGTACAATCTCGCCATATTTGCTTTCACTCCTTTGGGTGGCTCGGTTGTCATTTTGATTCCAACTTGAAGAATAGAGATGGGGAATTGTGGGTGGGGACTACTCGACAACCACAGTCTAAAGTCAGGGTGGGGATTTTCCGATGGAATGATTTCAACAATCTTATCCAATGCTGGCATCCAACTGATGGACAAGTGACAATTTGCCAAAAACACCCAATTTCCTTCCTTAATTCCTTCTTGGATGAGTTTGGTCGCTTTTGGTGCTTGTCCTTGACCCAAACTGATATAACTAAATCTTTTGCCCATGCCAGATTTTTGGGCCAGTTGAACCAACGCACTTGTTGGGTCAACTCCTGGACTCAGTACAAAAATAAGAGGTATTTTGGGAGACGAATCCAAGAGAATATCAGCCACGTCAAGAAGTGGTGGCTCAGTGAACCTCTGCCCCAGATTGGCTGCAACAAACGCTTGGGCGCAAAAGAGAATTCGATCAGTTCTGAAGGTTCGAACAATGAGCATTCGCTGCAAGTCATTGACTTTGTTTTCCCATTCTCCGGGTAGTGCTATTACTTCTGGGTCGCTGCTCATGAACCATGTTTTCCATTCCCTCTCGCTTTGTTCAATTGAACTCACTAGACCACTGAAGGCCGGCAGGTTGTCCAGTTCTGTAATGTTATCCCAAGCTTCTTCGACGATCCTTAATAGAAATAGGGATAAGTAATTATAATGTGCATTTTTTGAGAATCTAACTCACCACTCTGTAAATGGATTCGGGCGCTGGGAGTCCTTATCAAGAACCATTCCTCCACGCAAGAAGAATTCATATTCGTCACGATTTAATTTCCCAGCAGCCTCAGAAATTTTGACAGTCATTTGGAGTGCGAACAAGAGTTTATGCTGCTCAAACAATCCTCGACATGTATTTTTGTAGACTGCATAAGTGTGGTATTCATTGAGAGACGCAATTCTTTCTGATAGATCCTCGAAGCGCTTGCTCTTTCCGATAGATTTTTCAAACAAATCAACATAAGCATCCAAGGAGAATTGATACATTGGATCCACAGTCGCCAAATCATTGAGAACAAAGTAAAGAATAGAAGCGCGCTTTGCAGATGGACGATATCCTTCTCTTGCAGCATCAATTCTTTTCTCCGTTTGCTCACTGACGACCAATTGCTGAGTGACTTCCTCGGCGATGGATTTGGAGGACTGAAGAGTGTTCACCAATTTTTCATCATCAAGCAAAGAACCTTGTGCAGTACTCAACAGGTACAAAATCTCATCTTCCAATTCAACCAATTTTCGCTTGGCAGCAGCGACATTGGATACAAGTGCATTCTTTTGCTCTTCCAACTCTGGCTTTTCACGACGGACAATAATACCAAGCAGTTGGTCCTCGAGACCCTTTTCCTTAACCGCAAAATTAACGATAGTTGCTTTCGCAAATACTTCAGGGGGGTATTTGGGGTTGGCTAATTTTGTTGTCAGATAGAATCGGAAGTCTGGGTTGTATTCGACTTCCTTGTCTCCCAACTTGATAATCAGCAAACCGCCCTTTTTAACCACAGACTTGTTCAAAATTGGATCCAATGCTGGATCAATAGACTCTGCCAGTCCTTGAAGAAGAACAGGAATTCCGTATTGAATAGCATTTTCGAGAGTTCTCAAAAAATCTGGCATTTTCAGGTCAATAATTTTCAAGTCTCGTTTCGCTTCCATATTTTTGATCCAAGTGTTGGCTTGCCCTTGGGGATCAATCATGAGAGGCCATCTTCGGCCCTTAGTTACAATGATACCGTTTTCCGCTGAGAATGCATCAGATGGAAGTCCTGAGAAAGATAAAAACCATAAGAAAATTAAATAAATCCAAAAACAATATTGCACCTTGAATGTTCCAATCGCGTATATCCGTAGGTTTTCCCATGAATTTATCAAAACTGAACTCAGGAGAGAAAGGAATCTCCAAGGCTTTGATTTGGGCCAACCAAACGTTATCCACCAAAGAAACACGGTAAGTACTGTTGAAAGGTCCAGCATAAGATAAGAAAGCGGCTGCCAATAGACAGTCTCCTGGAAGGAATCGCATCGATTCTTCGTAAAGCTTGATGCTCTTCTCCCATCGATCCCTTTCCCCGGCTAAACCTGACACAAGCTGCTCTGCTCGCGTAAGTTTCAGCTCCGTTTGCTCTGAGTCTTGCCTCAATTTTTCCTTCAAAGACACCTTTTCATCATACTGGTTTTTCAATTCAATCAGTTTATCTTGAATTTCTTGAAGTTTGGCCTTTGCCTCCCTTAAAGTCTTTTGCTTCTTTTCCAGGGTATCTTGGGCATTCTTAAGTTTTTCTTTTTTGGGTGCGACTTGTCTGAAAATTATCCCGTAAGTTTCCATGGCACGGACCCACATGCAAAGCGACTTTGACGCTCCCGACACGCGTCCAACAACATCAGGCTGGAAGTTTTCGTCGGCACAATACTGAGACGTCTTTTTGAGAATTTTATCGGAGATGTTATCCTTGTCGAAATTGATGAGTTGTTTGATGAAGTATGGATTTCCCAGCTGCCTCTTTGCTTCATCCCAGGTTGGTTCGCTTTTCTTTAGGACCATGACGGCTTCCATGACTTTTTCTACAAGAGGTGGGGGTTTACCATAAGAACGAATTTCTTGTAAATCCTTCTTGTTGATTCCTTCTAACGCCTTAACAGCTGAGTTCAAAGCTGGAAGTGCTTGGTCCAAATCAGCTTGGGCGGCATCTGCAACAGCTCTAACTTCTTCTTCTTCAACTCCAAGCTTTTCGGCTTTTACTGACACACCCTTGGCTTGTTCATCAGCTTCTCTCTTCTGCTGCACAATAATCACCAAGTAATCCTCGCACTGCTTTTGGAACTGCGCGACCTGTTTCTTTGCCACTTCCAATTCAACCGAAATTTTTTCAACACTTGTTCTTGTGTCATCCAATTTGCTAAGACCATTGCGAAGTTTTGAGGCCGATTCTCCGATTACCTTGCGCTTGTCACGTAAGAATTCTCGGTAGCCTGTGACTAGCTCCAAGTAATTTGTAGGAGTCACATAGTTGATTCTCTTGAGTTCAGCAAGCATTTTTTTGGACATTTCCACAACTGACATATGAACTGAGACAAAGACGTTTGAAACCGCTCTTTTAGCAGCATCCGACCCAAGATCTACGTCTTCAAGATATTTTAAAGCAACTTCCTGAAGCGCATCTTCGGGCCATTCGCTGAACCAATCAATGGAACAACAGTTTACAAGGGAAGGAAACATTCGGAGGCGATTACGGAAAGCGTCTCCTACTGGTGACATACAAAGAACAATATGCATATTGCTTCTGACTCTTTCAATGAAGAAGTTGTACAATGCGTCACTTCCTTCCCCAATGCTCTTGCCTGCATCGCCCTTCAAGTTATTTTTGATTTCTGTCAGTTCTTCAGCTGTGAATAGGTTTGGAACTTCTCCACTGCTTAAAATATTCGACACGTCTTCCAAGAAACTGTCATTGAGAATTTGAGTGTCTGTGAAAACAAATGCGGTTGGCTTATTATCAACTCCAGTGAGTCGATATAGTGTCTTAAGGTCTTCTCGGAATTCCAGATGGCGGTAATACTTTGTAATCTTGATTTGAAATACAGTAGTCTCCACAATGTATGACGCCAGTCTAGAAAGCGACTGCCTTCCACTGCCTCCAACGCCAACCAAGAGAACGTTTCCAGTCGGCAGACGAAGAATTCGTGTGATGCGACAAATGTGCTCAATTGCATCTCGGAACAAGACCAAATCGATTTGAACAAAACCGGGCTCAAAGTTGTATTCTTGCAGTTTTTCGTCAATAAATCTCTTCAACTTATCAGCGTCTTCGATTTCCTCGTATATTGGATCTCCTTCACCCATGAAGTCCCCAAAGAGAGACATTCGTTTGTCTGGATAGAGCATTTTGATGGAGGCAGAGAAATGGGCAATCAATTTATCATCAATAAGTTTGGTAAAGTAGTCTCGGTCCTCTTTGTCAATCAAGCGATCAGCAAAAACTCTGAAGCATTCATGAACCCAAAGTTTTGTCAATGAGTCGCGTGAATCAAAGTAGTCCTTATTGGCGCGCAAAAGCCCTTGAAAGACCTTTGAAATATCTCTCAAATTGAATAAGTAGTGAATTTTAGCGGGCGTGGGAAGCAGTTGGGCAATAACTGTGTGGTAAATTTCGATGGTTGCTTGAGTAATCACATCTCCTAGTGGTTTCACATCTTCTTCAAAGTCTTGAAGCTTTTGGTTCAAAATAGATCCGAAAATTTTAGCAAGCGAGACCTCTTTAGGAAACGTCATGTTGATGACGTTGAAGCGAGATTGTATTCTTGGACTAATTTTCTGACGACCTCCGCCAGGAGGCCCCATCGCAGCAATTACAAGAATATCATTGATGAACTTGACGGTTTGTTTTTGACGATCGTAGACAAATCCATAGTCCATCCAGTGTCTGATCAACTCAAGTGGAGGTTGAGAGAAAAATGTGTCCTTCATGGGCATATTGAAGTCGTCTACAAAGGCTACAAGCTGCTTTCCTCCAATTGGAACGAAAATATTCTTTGTTCTCTTCTCCACTTTGCTTTCCAGAATACTTTGAACACCATTCGACGAGGTCTGGGCACTCATATTAATATTTAGAACGCTCCGCGAACTGTCCAAATTAGCCAACACACTGTTGATTAGGGATGTTTTCCCCGTTCCAACATCTCCGACTAAAAGCATTGGCGCTTTTTTGTTAACGAGAGATTGAACAACAAATTCGTTTCGAATTGTGTCAACAGTCGGTACAAAGATCTTGTAGAAAGGGGTTCCGGGCTGGTACCTCCACCCAGCTGGCAGCTTGTCCTCCCAGGCTGCCCACGACTTATTTTGCTTATCCACCAAATATTCGTAAACTGTATCCTTGGAAGGGAACTGTCCTTCAATCTCTCGCAGGAACATATCGAATGACTTTCTTGAGTCATCTGTTAAAGTTGCACCGAAGCTCCAAATAACTGAGAACAGGAACCACAACTCTATCATTCTTGGGTAAGTGTCTGCATCATTGACGTCTACTCCATTTTCAGGAGTAGCAAGAGCATCAAACAGAATGCAAAACGACTTGATAGCAGCTATTTCGGGAACTGGAACCAACTCTTCACAATTTCTGCGGAAGTCCAACGTCTGAGGGATATATTTATCAATTAACCGACGAATGTTTTCAGTAAATTGTTTTTCTGGATGGGCTTGAATCCAAGATTCAACAAAAGGCTTCCAAGTTATGCTCTCATAGTCCATATAAATCATACCAGCCCGACTAACTGTGGCTGGAGATGCAGTTGATAAATCCATAACTTCAAATAGGAGTGACACTTGTTCTGGCATTGCAATTCGCTCTCCATTGATAAGCGTCAATACTTTGTTGTCATCAAGGACAGTATTCATGGACTCAATCCATAGAGTATCAACTGGACCGTCTAAAGTGATCCATTTTTGATCTTTCTTTTCATCCGAACAGGCTGCTCTCATCACATTGGATAATACACCATCTGTCCATTCGTTACTTGCAATATTCACTTCGCCATAAAGCTCTCCTAGAGATACGGCTTTAGGATTAATAACAAACGATTTAGCCGCAACGTATGATTCTGGTTTAATTTTGGATAGCTTTGTTAGAGTAGCTTGGAGCATTTTACAAACAGTAGTTTTCCCGACTCCTGTAGCACCCACAATCATAACTCCATGACGAGCACACTTTGTTTCGTGAAGTTGAATGACTTTTAATATCATAGACTCAATTGGTTGCAGGTTTGCGGCTTTCATTTCCTCTACCAAAACACCACGAAACTCGGCATAATCCGGAACTGAGGTTTCAACCCCCGGAAACAAGTCTGATAAAATTCCATTGAACAATGGCAAATCTTCAGAAGTGAGTTTAGGCACGTTGTTTTCCCTCATGGAGCCAAGAAGAACAACTTCATCGGACGAGTTTGGATCTCCTCGCTTCCGACCTCCGGCCGATCTCAAAGCTGCCGTTAAAGCTCTTAAATTAAAATCATAGTGATCTTGTTTAGACAGTTGCTGCGCAGCAAGGCGGTATAGAGTATCAACTTTTTTAGCGAGATTTCTCGTGTTTGAGAAACCTTCCGCGAAAAGCATAATTTCGGCAATGAGTGCAGTATCCGGAACCATCATAGATACAGGTCTAAAGAGCGCTTTTAAATTATCAGGCAATTCGGAACGTCCTGCGTATCCTGGGTTCATGGTGATAAATATACCGGCATTGACATTCAGCCGAATCTCTTTGCCTTCAAAAACAAATGTTTTAGCATTGCGGGCTATGGCTGTCAAAATGCACGAGATTTGAAGCGCAACAACACTGAGCACTTCAATATCAATACGATTAAATTCGTCAAAACATCCCCATGCACCCGTTTGGGATAGACCAGAAAACATTCTTCCGATTGAAATGTAGTCAAGCGCATCACTACAGTTGAAGACAATGACATATTTCCCAAGAGCTTTACCAAGATCCTTGACAGTTTCCGTTTTACCAGTACCTTAATCAAGATTTAGGATAAGTATTTGTGAGTTAAAGGATGCTAATGTCTGTTCACCTGCTGGACCCTGTGGAGATCCTCCTCTTTGAAGATGTAGAGCGGTAGTTAACGTCATATAGCAACGATCTGTGAGAGGAGTGATAACGAGACGGCCAGAATTACCAAGATACTCGTAACCGTATCGGAAATGTGTGTTGATTTGGCGAATAAAGCAATCCTCTTCTTCTTTTCCTTCCTTCTCCCAGTAAAACCGCAGCTGGCTCAGCCATTCAAAAGCATTCACACTGCTACATCCCACCTTGGCCATCTTTTCAATCACATCCCGGGAATGAACCTCCACTGTGATCAAGGCGATAATTTTCTTTCTTTCAACCTTATTCAGAGGAGAGCGGATCAGGTCAGCCAGCTTCTTTAAACTGCTTATTTGCTTCTTTTTCAGAGTTTTGAGTGCGTGCTTTTCTCCTTTTTCCACATCTACTAAGGCTTTGGAACAGTCCTGAGTCCATGTAACCAATCCCGAAGTAATCAACAGCTGTCCAGGCCAGTCTTTAATCCATTTGTCCTTCTTCGATTTCTTTTGAGCCATAATACATCCCAATAGGAGTTTTCTCAAAGTTGACCTCATCACAGATTCAACATCAGTAAGCCAAGACTCAACAGCACCTTCAATGACAACGTTTCCAAAGTAGGGCACATATTCACCATCACCAGAATGCATTCCCACAGCTTCAAAGTGTCTCCGACTGTCAGTTCCAACTGTTATGAGCTCCAGTTTGTACAGGTTATCAAAGCACTTCTTCAAGTGCGGCTGAACTGCATTGGGATCTTTTGCCTGTCCTAGAATCTCCAGCAGATCGTCATTCGAGAGGAAATAGAATCTGGGAAAGGCTTGGCGTTTTGTTTCCTTTAGAATGCATGTAAAGATAAGTGTTTTCATCTGGTGCCTTCATTGAGATAGATATCTTACCAAATACATATCAAGAGACTTTTGGATCTTTTCAAGTTTTGTGTTCATGTCGTTCAACATAGGAATCAACCCCTCGGCATGGGTTGCTCGGCGCGCATTCTTGTCTTTCACAATATTAGCCATAATTCCTTTGTAGTTCAGATTAACTCCGTCAAAAACTGTGGATTCTTTGGGAAGCTGCTTCCTAATATCATCAGCTCCGACAAAAATGTTCTCCAAGTACATCCATTGGCGTTGCACTTGCAAAAGCACTTCAATCGCTTCGATGATGAGGGATAAAGTGCGCTCCCAATGATCAACTTGCGCTTCGAATGCTAAGAAGAATTTGGACGCTTTCATAGCCGAAAGAGTGACTTGATTATCTTCCAACAGCTCAAAGAGTGAATCTGTGGATTTGATTTTGAAGTATCCACGATCTTCTTTGTATGGAACCACGTCCAAGTCTAATTCCTGCCAAGATTTTTCAATCTCAACTAGACCTTGTTCAATAGAGAGTTCTTTGGTTGCGGCTCCAGACAGTGCATTGATAGATTCGCCATATCTGAAAAAAAATTAACTGCGAAGACGAACAAAGAAATAGCTTCAAATACATACTGGTCTAAGCCGATTTCAAAGATCTTTTCAAGAGAAAATTGGGGGCTGTTTGGCTCAAATGTTTTTCCAGTCTCTTCCATAATTTGGTTCCAGTGACGATCTCTCAATGCAGGATTCTTTAAATCTTGAAGGACAGGAATGGTTCTCCTTAATTGGCTTATTTTTTCACGAAGATTGATGTAGACGTCTGAATTTGAACTTAAAGTCAGCTACGATGAATAGAATTAAAGGTTGTAACATATACCCCAGTCTTTTAACTCTTTTCCCATCTTCTGAAGTTTTTTCAGAAACTTTTGCACTGATTCTTCCATCTCCGCCGCATCCAGTGTAAGGAAAGGCTTCGTTCTCCAATCTTCCCAAACGTTAACCCAATCAGAGCTTAGCTGCCAAATCTGTGTAAGATTGTCCAGCTCTGTATTGATTTGCGCAATTTCTTTAGACGGCGCTTGGTCTAATTTGAATACCCTCAAGCCCTTCTGTAAGCTGGCTTCTTGCTCTGCAGCATTAACCATCATTTGCTTGTATTCGCTAATTGCTTTTAAAGCCTTATCAACCCCATAATTGGCACTAAACGGTCCCTTGGAACTAAACTCTTCACGAACAGAAGCCATCCCCTAATAAGGTGTTTAGTAGTGGCGACAAACAACTCCACGATTACCTTTGCAAACTCATCGACCGAGCTGAGAAGATCGGATTTAAACTTGGACTTGGAGTCTTGCAACATTTGATCCGCTTCTACCATTGTCTGTTGCATTGCAACCCAGGCTGGACCAAGAGATTCCAATTGACGTTTCTCTTCTTCTCTGATCTGGACCTCATATTTTTCCAAAATTTGATATTGTTCATGAATAGGCTGGAATTGACTCTCAATTGCTGGGGCGTCTTGTTGCAACTGATTTAACAGCGCAAGACTTTCAGACAGCTGGTTCAAATCATTTGGTGACGCCATTAATTTCTCCGTCTTCTTAGCAAACATTTCGTGGAGATTATTGAGTTCGGTCATGGCATTGATGTTCAGTAACGTTGTAAGCTTGTTCTGCCATGCGTTACAGTGGCTCACAAGAGCATGCTTTAGGGGAGAACTATCAAGACGTACAAAATTGACGTTTGTCAGAGTTTCTTCTTTTTGTGTGTTGTTTGCGACTTCATTGTATCGGTTTATGTCAGCGTCAAACGTGGAGAGCGCTGGTTTGAGTTTTGCGTATCTGCGGATGAAAGCATCCTTATTGATTTCCCAAATTTCTCTGTAAGAGTCCCAGTTTCTCAAATAATTCTGGCATTTGACGGCATTATTAGACATTCCATTTTGAAGTGAGGCAAAGTTCTTCAGAACATCGTCTTCATTCTCGATTACGGAATACATAGTTGGGAGTTTCTTCTTATCCAACTCAAGGAGTTCCGTAAGACGCCTGTAAATTTACAATAAGATCCAAGCTTTGAAAGAGGGAGAAGAAACTCACGGAACAGCGTCAATGCAAGAAATCATTTCTCGCGCAATTCGGCTGACAGTTTCTTCCATCGTAGCCAGAGTTGGATTGAAGTCGACTTTTTGAGATTCCAGAACCACGTTGACTTTGAACAATGGATGGATTTCACCACCTCCATCCCTATTCTTTCCTTCTCCGTTAATAGCTTTGCAGATCTCCTGCAGAGATCTCTTCACTGCCACTCTCAGCGCTTCTTCCACTAGTCCGTCCATTTTTTGCACATATTTGATCCATTGGTTAAAGACATCCTTGCCGTCACTTTTAAAAGTCTCAAAAAGAACTTGAAGGGTCTGGAAGATGGATTCATGAGTGGAATTCAGCTTTTTACGAATTGTCTCTCGGTGTGTTTCCTGCGAAACTTCAAATTCCGATAAGTCATAAATCTTCTTTTTCTCAGCACTCCAAAGCAGCGTGTCTGAGATCGATTTGCAACATTTCTGAATTTTATGGTTGGCTTCAATGAATTCTGATACAGTTTTCTGAACGTCGTGAGAATGTCGTCTACATTCCTTTATAAAGTAATCGGTAATGCCTGAATTACAGTGTCAGTAAAATTTATGAGAATCGAAACCAGCAACCTTTTGATGCCCAAGTCAAGTTGGTGAGCCCAGGGTTTATCTTGCGATCCAAAAAGCGAATGCGCTCTTTAAAAAGAGCATGTTCATCTTTTGTCAAGTTCTCCAAAATGGAGTTGTAATCCCTAACCACCAATAACACATTCTCTCTTAATATTCTGAGCTCTTCTCTCTTGCTGAATATTTCTTGAACGTAGAAAGGAACATCGCATTTGAGTTTTTGCCAATAATGTATCTCCGCAAACGCGCGGAGAAGATCGTGATCGAATTTCATATCCAAAAATTCTCCCCCGCGTCTCGCCATGAGAGTTCCTTCCAACTTTTCAGCAAGGTTCGGGTCCACGTTTTGAACCCATTCAGCATGCGTTTTGGAAATGTAGTCTTCCAAAGCGCTTACAAGCGGCTCATATTGTAGTTTCGCTTCGTCTGCAAGCGGCGTGTGGGGTAGATAGTAGGCGGCAGCCAGCGATGCGTGAGAAAATTGAACCCTCTTAAGTAAAGAACGAGCCCAATAAGCAGAACCAGCGAAGTCTGGGTGCGAGCGCAGAATCTCTGGGGCTTTACGATGTGTCTCGAATTCAACTTTAACAGTGTTGAGTTCTTGCATAAATAATGCGTAAACATCTGCCGTCTTCTTTTCAACAGTTCGCTTGATAGCTTCACGTTTGGCAAGATGGTGAAATATCTCAAGTAATTCAACACTAGAGTCAACAGTGGTCGCGCCTTCAAATGCAGAAATAATGGTGTTTTGCATCATAACCTCCAAATCTTTGACTCCTTGTTTGAATGCGTTACTATTTCAGGATGAAAGGAAGAGATCGAACTGTCAGCCAATGAGAGTAACATGTCCTGTGAATACCCGACTTACAAATCATCATGCCATCTTGTTGCCTTGACGTCAAGAATGAATTTACGGATGTTCCACAACGTTGCAATATTCCGCTCAAATGCCATTTCTATATCTTCCAAGCTGTTGAGCTGGTTAGAAAAAAAGGATAAAAGAAGATATATGTACCTCTTTTCAATTTCCGGACCTTTTGTTCCTCCAAAGATAGGAATTGGTGCTTTATCTCCTCCTGTGATCTTTCTGGAAAACTGGATCTGACCTTCGCAAACTTCCAACAGATCACGGCATCTTTGAACAAATGCATCAATTTGGGCGAAGATGCTACTCTGGTCAAAGTCCCAAATATTCGCGCTGTACTTCGAGATGTGAATAACGGTCTTTTTGTAAGTCGTCTTCCATGACTCCCCACAGTTGATACTTATTCCAAAATTATCTGATTAGTGCTTGAAATAGATGTTATAAATTACCTGTCTTGCAGACTTGTCATACTTGCGTGCACGTCTCCGTGGAATATTTCGTCAAGGGAAATTTTTGCACAGCAACGTGTTATAATTTCACTTGACACCTTGCGAAGAAGACTAGTGAGACGTTCTTTGGTGTTGTAATTTTTTGAATTTGCCCAAATCATACGGATGCAATTGAGCAATTTTGGAAGAACGGTGATAATGTCCTTTGGTTCTGACGTAGCTAAAATTTGACAGGGCTGAAAGCAACGCTATCTGAGCGGCACCAAAGCAAACCAAAATTAAAAGAAGTTGACTCACATCAGTTAGAGTCGACAGGAATTTGAGGTTGTCTTGGGCTTGTAATGTACCCTCCTTGATGAGATTAGATAGCCGGAGGAACTGCTCCAGATATGAACTTTTTGCAAACTCTAAAACAGCCAAGATTTTTTTCAGATCGGCACGATTCAGCTGCTCGCTTATCCCAGACAAATCATCACATCTAGAGCGCCAAAATTGGATTTCCTCCAATGGACCAGAGTTCTCTGGTTTCAATTGAATGGTGAGTAAAACGATGTTTAGTTGTATGGTACCTTACCGGTGCTTTCTGATGTGTGCTGATTATTCACTACTTCTTTAATTTGGCGTGTCCAATGGATAACAAGGGACTCGAGACGTTGAACAATATCCTTTGCCTTTGCGGCTATCTCGGCGTTTTCAAAATCTTCGTTTGGAACGTACTATCAAAAATCATGATGTTATACTTCTGAGACTGAACTTCAAAAAAGTGGCATACCAATACTGTATGGCCTTTGACTTGGTATGTGGCGTCTGTCAAAAAAGCCATAAACTTGTGCATCTGAGAACGGAAATCTATTTTTACAGAGTAAGATTTTCGCGCAGTTCAATGAGTATTAGACGGATGGTTTGATTTCACTTACCTTTTCGAACACTCTCTGGCCATTGTTTGTTTTCCATAAACATGGGAACGTAAACTCCTTGCATCATTCTCAATAAGCTTTCCATAATGTCACCAGAGACGGTACCATACTGAAAATACTTTTCAAAGGTTTTTGCGTTGATGGCAGAAGGGATGACTGCTTCCTTCGCTTCCCCGCCAGGAACCCCAGGCACTTCTTTGATAAAATACATGATTTCCTTGGCATTTGCTGTCGGGAGAGATGGCTGAGTACACAAGACCTTACGGTCACTGTCAATATACAAAATGAGCTTTCGTATGTTGACATCATGGATGAAGTCTACGATAGCAGTATCTAAGCAATTTAAATTTTTATAAGTCTGTATAGGAGGAAGAGAGATAGTTGCGCGCGAAGGCTGCATACCGTGGTCTACGTTCCACATCTCAGGCGAGTAACCTGTCAAAGTAATCAAGTTCTTAAATCGCACCACAATGGCCATGATATCCTCGGCTGATTCAGCTTCAGGCTCATTCGCCAGTGCAGTCGATGTCGGATCCTCTGGCAGGGGTTCCGAAGCGTCTGCAAGCATTTTGTTTGATTGTTGTTTTTGTTTGGTGACAATTTCCCTTTTTTTTTAAGATGAGCGATATACACAGCTTCTTCCACTTGCCTAAATTTTTATGAGGGATTAATAACTTATGATTCAATGATCGCCTGTGAATTGAACGCAGAACGCTTAGTTTTTAAGTAATATCGACAGGAATGTCCTGATTAGTGTTCTTGTGAGAGCGATTTGCGCATTCAGAGCTAATTCAAAATTCATTTGATTATGTACCGCTCAGTCTCTTAATGTTTTAAACGGTTTGGTTTTGGTTGGGGTGGAAA